>JAUKNL010000329.1:0-62629 GCA_030765065.1 Deroplatys truncata
AAGCCTCTATATACCAAGAATATTGAGTTTTTAACAAGTCAAGAAAATCGCTTTTTTAGCCCCTAGTGAGTGTAAAATCGCGTTTACTTCACTTCTTTCAAACTGCTTAAAAATCATATAAATCGATGTATTAACTTATAATAAGCCTCTATATACCAAAAATACTGAGTTTTCAAAAAGTCAAGAAAATCGATTTTCTAGCCACTAGTGAGTGTAAAATCGCGTTTACTTCACTTCTTTCAAACTGCTTAAAAATCATATAAATTGATGTATTACCTCATAATAAGCCTCTATATACCAAGAATTTTGAGTTTTTAACAAGTCAAGAAAATCGATTTTCTATCCCCAAGTGAGTATAAAATCGCGTTTTATTCACTTCTTTCAAACTTCGAAAAAATCATATAAATTGTTGTTTCACGTCATTATAAGCCTATATATACCAAAAATTTTGAGTTTTTAAAAAGTGAAGAAATTCGATTTTCTAGCCCCTAGTGAGTGTAAAATCGCGTTTACTTCACTTCTTTCAAACTGCTCAAAAATCGTATAAATGGATGTATCACCTCATAATAAGCCTATATATACCAAGAATATTGATTTTTCAACAAGTCAAGAAAATCGATTTTCTAGCCCCTAGTGATTGTAAAATCGCGTTTACTTCACTTCTTTCAAACTTCGAAAAAATCATATAAATGGTTGTTTCACGTCATAATAAGCCTATATATACCAAAAATACTGATTTTTAAAAAGTCAAGAAATTCGATTTTCCAGCCACTAGTGAGAGTAAAATCGCGTTTACTTCACTTCTTTCAAACTGCTTAAAAATCATATAAATCGATGTATTAAATTATAATAAGCCTTTATATCCCAAGAATACTGAGTTTTTAAAAAGTCAAGAAATTCGAATTTCTAGCCCCTAGTGAGTGTAAAATCGCGTTTAGTTCACTTCTTTCAAACTGCCTAAAAATCATATAAATGGATGTATCACCTCATAATAAGCCTCTATATACCATGAATATTGAGTTTTTAACAAGTCGAGAAAATTGATTTTCTAGACCCTAGTGAGTGTAAAATCGCGTTTACTTCACTTCTTTCAAACTTCGAAAAAATCATATAAATGGTTGTTTCACGCCATAATAAGCCTATATATACCAAGAATACTGAGTTTTTTAAAAAGCGAAGAAATTCGATTTTCTAGCCCCTAGTGAGAGTAAAATAGCGTTTACTTCACTTCTTTCAAACTGCTTAAAAATCATATAAATTGATGTATCACCTCATAATAAGCCTCTATATACCAAAAATACTGAGTTTTCAAACAGTCAAGAATTTCGATTTTCTAGCCTCTATTGAGTGTAGAATCGCGTTTACTTCACTGGTTTCAAACTTCGAAAAAATCATATAAATGGTTGTTTCACGCCATAATAAGCCTATATATACCAATAATACTGAGTTTTTAAAAAGTCAAGAAATTCGATTTTATAGCCACTAGTGAGTGTAAAATCGCTTTTACTTCACTGCTTTCAAACTGCCTAAAAATCATATAAATGGATGTATCACCTCATAATAAGCCTCTATATACCAAGAATATTGAGTTTTTAACAAGTCAAGACAATTGATTTTCTAGCCCCTAGTGAGTTTAAAATCGCGTTTACTTCACTTCTTTCAAACTGCTTAAAAATCATATAAATCGATGTATTAACTTGTAATAAGCCTCTATATACCAAAAATACTGAGTTTTCAAAAAGTCAGGAAAATCGATTTTCTATCCCCTAGTGAGTATAAAATCGCGTTTTCTTCACTTCTTTCAAACTTCGAAAAAATCATATAAATGGTTGTTTCACGTCATTATAAGCCTATATATACCAAAAATACTGAGTTCTTAAAAAGTGAAGAAATTCGAATTTCTAGCCACTAGTGAGTGTAAAATCGCGTTTACTTCACTTCTTTCAAACTGCTTAAAAATCATATAAATCGATGTATTAACTTATAATAAGCCTTTATATTCCAAGAATACTATGTTTTTAAAAAGTCAAGAAATTCGATTTTCTAGCCCCTAGTGAGTGTAAAATCGCGTTTACTTCACTTCTTTCAAACTGCCTAAAAATCATATAAATGGATGTATCACCTCATAATAAGCCTCTATATACCAAGAATATTGAGTTTTTAACAAGTCAAGAAAATTGATTTTCTAGACCCTAGTGAGTGTAAAATCGCGTTTACTTCACTTGTTTCAAACTTCGAAAAAATCATATAAAATGGTTGTTTCACGCCATAATAAGCCTATATATACCAAGAATACTGAGTTTTTAAAAAGCGAAGAAATTCGATTTTCTAGCCCCTAGTGAGTGTAAAATAGCGTTTACTTCACTTCTTTCAAACTGCTTAAAAATCATATAAATTGATGTATCACCTCATAATAAGCCTCTATATACCAAAAATACTGAGTTTTTCAAACAGTCAAGAATTACGATTTTCTAGCCTCTATTGAGTGTAGAATCGCGTTTACTTCACTGGTTTCAAACTTCGAAAAAATCATATAAATGGTTGTTTCACGCCATAATAAGCCTATATATACCAAGAATAACTGAGTTTTTAAAAAGTCAAGAAATTCGATTTTATAGCCACTAGTGAGCGTAAAATCGCGTTTACTTCACTTCTTTCAAACTGCCTAAAAATCATATAAATGGATGTATCACCTCATAATAAGCCTCTATATACCAAGAATATTGAGTTTTTAACAAGTCAAGAAAATTGCTTTTTTAGCCCCTAGTGAGTGAGTGTAAAATCGCGTTTACTTCACTTCTTTCAAACTGCTTAAAAATCATATCAATCGATGTATTAACTTATAATATGCCTCTATATACCAAAAATACTGAGTTTTCAAAAAGTCAAGAAAATCGATTTTCTAGCCACTAGTGAGTGTAAAATCGCGTTTACTTCACTTCTTTCAAACTGCTTAAAAATCATATAAATTGATGTATTACCTCATAATAAGCCTCTATATACCAAGAATATTGAGTTTTTAACAAGTCAAGAAAAATCGATTTTCTATCCCCTAGTGAGTATAAAAATCGCGTTTTATTCACTTCTTTCAAACTTCGAAAAAATCATATAAATTGTTGTTTCACGTCATTATAAGCCTATATATACCAAGAATATTGATTTTTCAACAAGTCAAGAAAATCGATTTTCTAGCCCCTAGTGATTGTAAAATCGCGTTTACTTCACTTCTTTCAAACTTCGAAAAAATCATATAAATGGTTGTTTCACGTCATAATAAGCCTATATATACCAAAAATACTGATTTTTAAAAAGTCAAGAAATTCGATTTTCAAGCCACTAGTGAGAGTAAAATCGCGTTTACTTCACTTCTTTCAAACTGCTTAAAAATCATATAAATCGATGTATTAAATTATAATAAGCCTTTATATCCCAAGAATACTGAGTTTTTAAAAAGTCAAGAAATTCGATTTTCTAGCCCCTAGTGAGTGTAAAATCGCGTTTACTTCACTTCTTTCAAACTGCCTAAAAATCATATAAATCGGTGTATTAACTTATAATAAGCCTCTATATACCAAAAATACTGAGTTATCAAAAAGTCAAGAAAATCGTTTTATCTGGCCCTAGGTGAGTGTAAAATCGCGTTTACTTCACTTCTTTCAAACTTCGATAAAAATCATATAAATGGTTGTTTCACGCCATAATAAGCCTATATATACCAAGAATACTGAGTTTTTAAAAAGCGAAGAAATTCGATTTTCTAGCCCCTAGTGAGTGTAAAATAGCGTTTACTTCACTTCTTTCAAACTGCTTAAAAATCATATAAATTGATGTATCACCTCATAATAAGCCTCTATATACCAAAAATACTGAGTTTTCAAAAAGTCAAGAAATTCGATTTTCTAGCCTCTATTGAGTGTAGAATCGCGTTTACTTCACTGGTTTCAAACTTCGAAAAAATCATATAAATGGTTGTTTCACGCCATAATAAGCCTATATATACCAAGAATACTGAGTTTTTAAAAAGTCAAGAAATTCGATTTTATAGCGACTAGTGAGTGTAATATCGCGTTTACTTCACTTCTTTCAAACTGCCTAAAAATCATATAAATGGATGTATCACCTCATAATAAGCCTCTATATACCAAGAATATTGAGTTTTTAACAAGTCAAGACAATTGATTTTCTAGACCCTAGTGAGTGTAAAATCGCGTTTACTTCACTTCTTTCAAACTTCGAAAAAATCATTTAAATGGTTGTTTCACGCCATAATAAGCCTATATATACCAAGAATACTGAGTTTTTAAAAAGCGAAGAAATTCGATTTTCTAGCCCCTAGTGAGTGTAAAATAGCGTTTACTTCACTTCTTTCAAACTGCTTAAAAATCATATAAATTGATGTATCACCTCATAATAAGCCTCTATATACCAAAAATACTGAGTTTTCAAAAAGTCAAGATATTCGATTTTCTAGCCTCTATTGAGTGTAGAATCGCGTTTACTTCACTGGTTTCAAACTTCGAAAAAATCATATAAATGGTTGTTTCACGCCATAATAAGCCTATATATACCAAGAATACTGAGTTTTTAAAAAGTCAAGAAATTCGATTTTATAGCCACTAGTGAGTGTAAAATCGCGTTTACTTCACTTCTTTCAAACTGCCTAAAAATCATATAAATGGATGTATCACCTCATAATAAGCCTCTATATACCAAGAATATTGAGTTTTTAACAAGTCAAGACAATTGATTTTCTAGCCCCTAGTGAGTGTAAAATCGCGTTTACTTCACTTCTTTCAAACTAGAAAAAATCATATAAATGCTTGTTTCACGTCATAATAAGCTTATATATACCAAGATAACTGAGTTTTTAAAAAGTCAAGAAATTCGATTTTCTAGCCACTAGTGAGTGTAAAATCGCGTTTACTTCACTTCTTTCAAACTGCTTAAAAATCATATAAATCGATGTATTAACTTATAATAAGCCTCTATATACCAAGAATACTGAGTTTTTAAAAAGTCAAGAAATTCGATTTTATAGCCACTAGTGAGTGTAAAATCGCGTTTACTTCACTTCTTTCAAACTGCTCAAAAATCATATAAATGGATGTATCACCTCATAATAAGCCCCTATGTACCAAGAATATTGAGTTTCTAACAAGTCAAGAAAATCGATTTTCTAGCCTTCAGTGAGTGTAAAATCGCGTTTACTTTACTTCTTTCAAACTTCAAAAAAATCATATAAATGGTTGTTCCACGTCATAATAAGCCCATATATACCAAGAATACTGAGTTTTTAGAAAGTGAAGAAATTCGATTTTAAAGCCCCTAGTGAGTGTAAAATCGCGTTTACTTCACTTCTTTCAAACTGCTTAAAAATCATATAAATCGATGTATTAACTTATAATAAGCCTTTGTATACCAAAAATACTCAGTTTTCAAAAAGTCAAGAAATTCGATTTTCTAGCCCCTAGTGAGTGTAAAATCGCGTTTACTTCACTTCTTTCATACTGCTTAAAAGTCATATAAATGGATGTATCACCTCATAATAAGCCTCTATATACCAAGAATATTGAGTTTTTAACAAGTCAAGAAATTCGATTTTCTAGCCCCTAGTGAGTGTAAAATCGCGTTTACTTCACTTCTTTCAAACTGCTTAAAAATCATATAAATCGATGTATTAACTTATAATAAGCCTCTATATACAAAAATACTGAGTTTTCAAAAAGTCAAGAAAATCGATTTTCTATCCCCTAGTGAGTATAAAATCGCGTTTTCTTCACTTCTTTCAAACTTCGAAAAAATCATATAAATGGTTGTTTCACGTCATTATAAGCTTATATGAACCAAAAATACTGAGTTTTTAAAAATTGAAGAAATTCGATTTTCTAGCCACTAGTGAGTGTAAAATCGCGTTTACTTCACTTCTTTCAAACTCCTTAAAAATCATATAAATCGATGTATTAACTTATAATATGCCTTTATATCCCAAGAATACTGAGTTTTTAAAAAGTCAAGAAATTCGATTTTCTAGCCCCTAGTGGGTGTAAAATCGCGTTTACTTCACTTCTTTCAAACTGCCTAAAAATCATATAAATGGATGTATCACCTCATAATAAGCCTCTATATACCAAGAATATTGAGTTTTTACAAGTCAAGAAAATTGATTTTCTAGACCCTAGTGAGTGTAAAATCGCGTTTACTTCACTTGTTTCAAACTTCGAAAAAAATCATATAAATGGTTGTTTCACGCCATAATAAGCCTATATATCCCAAGAATACTGAGTTTTTAAAAAGCGAAGAAATTCGATTTTCTAGCCACTAGTGAGTGTAAAATCGCGTTTACTTCACTTCTTTCAAACTGCTTAAAAATCATATAAATCGATGTATTAACTTATAATAAGCCTTTATATCCCAAGAATACTGAGTTTTTAAAAAGTCAAGAAATTCGATTTTCTAGCCCGTAGTGAGTGTAAAATAGCGTTTACTTCACTTCTTTCAAACTGCTTAAAAATCATATAAATTGATGTATCACCTCATAATAAGCCTCTATATACCAAGAATACTGAGTTTTCAAACAGTCAAGAAATTCGATTTTCTAGCCTCTATTGAGTGTAGAATCGCGTTAACTTCACTGGTTTCAAACTTCGAAAAAATCATATAAATGGTTGTTTCACGCCATAATAAGCCTATATATACCAAGAATACTGAGTTTTTAAAAAGTCAAGAAATTCGATTTTCTGGTCGTAGTGAGTGTAAAATCGCGTTTACTTCACTATTTCAATCTGCTTAAAAATCATATAAATGGATGTATCACCTCATAATAAGGCTCTATATACCAAAAATACTGAGTTTTCAAAAAGTCACGAAATTCGATTTTCTAGCCTCTATTGAGTGTAAAATCGCGTTTACTTCACTTCTATCAAACTTCGAAAAAAACATATAAATGGTTGTTCACGTCATAATAAGCCTATATATACCAAGAATACTGAGTTTTTAAAAAGTCAAGAAATTCGATTTTATAGCCACTAGTGAGTGTAAAATCGCGTTTACTTCACTTCTTTCAAACTGCCTAAAAATCATATAAATGGATGTATCACGTCATAATAAGCCTCTATATACCAAGAATATTGAGTTTCTAACAAGTCAAGAAAATTGATTTTCTAGACCCTAGTGAGTGTAAAATCGCGTTTACTTCACTTGTTTCAAACTTCGAAAAAATCATATAAATGGTTGTTTCACGCCATAATAAGCCTATATATACCAAGAATACTGAGTTTTTAAAAAGCGAAGAAATTCGATTTTCTAGCCTCTAGTGAGTGTAAATTCGCGTTTACTTCACTTCTTTCAAACTTCGAAAAAATCATATAAATGGTTGTTTCACGCCATAATAAGCCTATATATCCCAAGAATACTGAGTTTTTAAAAAGTCAAGAAATTCGATTTTCTAGCCCCTAGTGAGTGTAAAATCGCGTTTACTTCACTTCTTTCATACTGCTTAAAAGTCATATAAATGGATGTATCACCTCATAATAAGCCTCTATATACCAAGAATATTGAGTTTTTAACAAGTCAAGAAAATCGATTTTCTAGCCCCTAGTGAGTGTAAAATCGCGTTTACTTCACTTCTTTCAAACTGCTCAAAAATCATATAAATGGATGTATCACCTCATAATAAGCCCCTATGTACCAAGAATATTGAGTTTCTAACAAGTCAAGAAAATCGATTTTCTAGCCTTCAGTGAGTGTAAAATCGCGTTTACTTTACTTCTTTCAAACTTCAAAAAAATCATATAAATGGTTGTTTCACGTCATAATAAGCCCATATATACCAAGAATACTGAGTTTTTAGAAAGTGAAGAAATTCGATTTTAAAGCCCCTAGTGAGTGTAAAATCGCGTTTACTTCACTTCTTTCAAACTGCTTAAAAATCATATAAATCGATGTATTAACTTATAATAAGCCTTTGTATACCAAAAATACTCAGTTTTCAAAAAGTCAAGAAATTCGATTTTCTAGCCCCTAGTGAGTGTAAAATCGCGTTTACTTCACTTCTTTCATACTGCTTAAAAGTCATATAAATGGATGTATCACCTCATAATAAGCCTCTATATACAAAAATACTGAGTTTTCAAAAAGTCAAGAAAATCGATTTTCTATCCCCTAGTGAGTATAAAATCGCGTTTTCTTCACTTCTTTCAAACTTCGAAAAAATCATATAAATGGTTGTTTCACGTCATTATAAGCCTATATGAACCAAAAATACTGAGTTTTTAAAAATTGAAGAAATTCGATTTTCTAGCCACTAGTGAGTGTAAAATCGCGTTTACTTCACTTCTTTCAAACTCCTTAAAAATCATATAAATCGATGTATTAACTTATAATATGCCTTTATATCCCAAGAATACTGAGTTTTTAAAAAGTCAAGAAATTCGATTTTCTAGCCCCTAGTGGGTGTAAAATCGCGTTTACTTCACTTCTTTCAAACTGCCTAAAAATCATATAAATGGATGTATCACCTCATAATAAGCCTCTATATACCAAGAATATTGAGTTTTTACAAGTCAAGAAAATTGATTTTCTAGACCCTAGTGAGTGTAAAATCGCGTTTACTTCACTTGTTTCAAACTTCGAAAAAAATCATATAAATGGTTGTTTCACGCCATAATAAGCCTATATATCCCAAGAATACTGAGTTTTTAAAAAGCGAAGAAATTCGATTTTCTAGCCACTAGTGAGTGTAAAATCGCGTTTACTTCACTTCTTTCAAACTGCTTAAAAATCATATAAATCGATGTATTAACTTATAATAAGCCTTTATATCCCAAGAATACTGAGTTTTTAAAAAGTCAAGAAATTCGATTTTCTGGCCCGTAGTGAGTGTAAAATAGCGTTTACTTCACTTCTTTCAAACTGCTTAAAAATCATATAAATTGATGTATCACCTCATAATAAGCCTCTATATACCAAGAATACTGAGTTTTCAAACAGTCAAGAAATTCGTTTTCCTGCCTCTATTGAGTGTAGAATCGCGTTAACTTCACTGGTTTCAAACTTCGAAAAAATCATATAAATGGTTGTTTCACGCCATAATAAGCCTATATATACCAAGAATACTGAGTTTTTAAAAAGTCAAGAAATTCGATTTTCTGGTCGTAGTGAGTGTAAAATCGCGTTTACTTCACTATTTCAATCTGCTTAAAAATCATATAAATGGATGTATCACCTCATAATAAGGCTCTATATACCAAAAATACTGAGTTTTCAAAAAGTCACGAAATTCGATTTTCTAGCCTCTATTGAGTGTAAAATCGCGTTTACTTCACTTCTATCAAACTTCGAAAAAAACATATAAATGGTTGTTCACGTCATAATAAGCCTATATATACCAAGAATACTGAGTTTTTAAAAAGTCAAGAAATTCGATTTTATAGCCACTAGTGAGTGTAAAATCGCGTTTACTTCACTTCTTTCAAACTGCCTAAAAATCATATAAATGGATGTATCACGTCATAATAAGCCTCTATATACCAAGAATATTGAGTTTCTAACAAGTCAAGAAAATTGATTTTCTAGACCCTAGTGAGTGTAAAATCGCGTTTACTTCACTTGTTTCAAACTTCGAAAAAATCATATAAATGGTTGTTTCACGCCATAATAAGCCTATATATACCAAGAATACTGAGTTTTTAAAAAGCGAAGAAATTCGATTTTCTAGCCTCTAGTGAGTGTAAATTCGCGTTTACTTCACTTCTTTCAAACTTCGAAAAAATCATATAAATGGTTGTTTCACGCCATAATAAGCCTATATATCCCAAGAATACTGAGTTTTTAAAAAGTCAAGAAATTCGATTTTCTAGCCCCTAGTGAGTGTAAAATCGCGTTTACTTCACTTCTTTCATACTGCTTAAAAGTCATATAAATGGATGTATCACCTCATAATAAGCCTCTATATACCAAGAATATTGAGTTTTTAACAAGTCAAGAAAATCGATTTTCTAGCCCCTAGTGAGTGTAAAATCGCGTTTACTTCACTTCTTTCAAACTGCTTAAAAATCATATAAATGGTTGTTTCACGTCATTATAAGCCTATATGAACCAAAAATACTGAGTTTTTAAAAATTGAAGAAATTCGATTTTCTAGCCACTAGTGAGTGTAAAATCGCGTTTACTTCACTTCTTTCAGACTGCTTAAAAATCATATAAATCGATGTATTAACTTATAATAAGCCTTTATATCCCAAGAATACTGAGTTTTTAAAAAGTCAAGAAATTCGATTTTCTAGCCCCTAGTGGGTGTAAAATCGCGTTTACTTCACTTCTTTCGAACTGCCTAAAAATCATATAAATGGATGTATCACCTCATAATAAGCCTCTATATACCAAGAATATTGAGTTTTTACAAGTCAACAAAAATTGATTTTCTAGATCCTAGTGAGTGTAAAATCGCGTTTACTTCACTTGTTTCAAACTTCGAAAAAATCATATAAATGGTTGTTTCACGCCATAATAAGCCTATATATACCAAGAATACTGAGTTTTTAAAAAGCGAAGAAATTCGATTTTCTAGCCCCTAGTGAGTGTAAAATAGCGTTTACTTAACTTCTTTCAAACTGCTTAAAAATCATATAAATTGATGTATCACCTCATAATAAGCCTCTATATACAAAAAATACTGAGTTTTCAAACAGTCAAGAAATTCGATTTTCTAGCCTCTATTGAGTGTAGAATCGCGTTTACTTCACTGGTTTCAAACTTCGAAAAAATCATATAAATGGTTGTTTCACGCCATAATAAGCCTATTTATACCAAGAATACTGAGTTTTTAAAAAGTCAAGAAATTCGATTTTCTAGCCCCTAGTGGGTGTAAAATCGCGTTTACTTCACTTCTTTCAAACTGCCTAAAAATCATATAAATGGATGTATCACCTCATAATAAGCCTCTATATACCAAGAATATTGAGTTTTTACAAGTCAAGAAAATTGATTTTCTAGACCCTAGTGAGTGTAAAATCGCGTTTACTTCACTTGTTTCAAACTTCGAAAAAATCATATAAATGGTTGTTTCACGCCATAATAAGCCTATATATCCCAAGAATACTGAGTTTTTAAAAAGCGAAGAAATTCGATTTTCTAGCCGCTAGTGAGTGTAAAATAGCGTTTACTTCACTTCTTTCAAACTGCTTAAAAATCATATAAATTGATGTATCACCTCATAATAAGCCTCTATATACCAAAAATACTGAGTTTTCAAACAGTCAAGAAATTCGATTTTCTAGCCTCTATTGAGTGTAGAATCGCGTTTACTTCACTGGTTTCAAACTTCGAAAAAATCATATAAATGGTTGTTTCACGCCATAATAAGCCTATATATACCAAGAATACTGAGTTTTTAAAAAGTCAAGAAATTCGATTTTATAGCCACTAGTGAGTGTAAAATCGCGTTTACTTCACTTCTTTCAAACTGCCTAAAAATCATATAAATGGATGTATCACCTCATAATAAGCCTCTATATACCAAGAATATTGAGTTTCTAACAAGTCAAGAAAATTGATTTTCTAGACCCTAGTGAGTGTAAAATCGCGTTTACTTCACTTGTTTCAAACTTCGAAAAAATCATATAAATGGTTGTTTCACGCCATAATAAGCCTATATATACCAAGAATACTGAGTTTTTAAAAAGCGAAGAAATTCGATTTTCTAGCCTCTAGTGAGTGTAAATTCGCGTTTACTTCACTTCTTTCAAACTTCGAAAAAATCATATAAATGGTTGTTTCACGCCATAATAAGCCTATATATCCCAAGAATACTGAGTTTTTAAAAAGTCAAGAAATTCGATTTTCTAGCCCCTAGTGAGTGTAAAATCGCGTTTACTTCACTTCTTTCATACTGCTTAAAAGTCATATAAATGGATGTATCACCTCATAATAAGCCTCTATATACCAAGAATATTGAGTTTTTAACAAGTCAAGAAAATCGATTTTCTAGCCCCTAGTGAGTGTAAAATCGCGTTTACTTCACTTCTTTCAAACTGCTCAAAAATCATATAAATGGATGTATCACCTCATAATAAGCCCCTATGTACCAAGAATATTGAGTTTCTAACAAGTCAAGAAAATCGATTTTCTAGCCTTCAGTGAGTGTAAAATCGCGTTTACTTTACTTCTTTCAAACTTCAAAAAAATCATATAAATGGTTGTTTCACGTCATAATAAGCCCATATATACCAAGAATACTGAGTTTTTAGAAAGTGAAGAAATTCGATTTTAAAGCCCCTAGTGAGTGTAAAATCGCGTTTACTTCACTTCTTTCAAACTGCTTAAAAATCATATAAATCGATGTATTAACTTATAATAAGCCTTTGTATACCAAAAATACTAAGTTTTCAAAAAGTCAAGAAATTCGATTTTCTAGCCCCTAGTGAGTGTAAAATCGCGTTTACTTCACTTCTTTCATACTGCTTAAAAGTCATATAAATGGATGTATCACCTCATAATAAGCCTCTATATACCAAGAATATTGAGTTTTTAACAAGTCAAGAAATTCGATTTTCTAGCCCCTAGTGAGTGTAAAATCGCGTTTACTTCACTTCTTTCAAACTGCTTAAAAATCATATAAATCGATGTATTAACTTATAATAAGCCTCTATATACAAAAATACTGAGTTTTCAAAAAGTCAAGAAAATCGATTTTCTATCCCCTAGTGAGTATAAAATCGCGTTTTCTTCACTTCTTTCAAACTTCGAAAAAATCATATAAATGGTTGTTTCACGTCATTATAAGCCTATATGAACCAAAAATACTGAGTTTTTAAAAATTGAAGAAATTCGATTTTCTAGCCACTAGTGAGTGTAAAATCGCGTTTACTTCACTTCTTTCAAACTCCTTAAAAATCATATAAATCGATGTATTAACTTATAATATGCCTTTATATCCCAAGAATACTGAGTTTTTAAAAAGTCAAGAAATTCGATTTTCTAGCCCCTAGTGGGTGTAAAATCGCGTTTACTTCACTTCTTTCAAACTGCCTAAAAATCATATAAATGGATGTATCACCTCATAATAAGCCTCTATATACCAAGAATATTGAGTTTTTACAAGTCAAGAAAATTGATTTTCTAGACCCTAGTGAGTGTAAAATCGCGTTTACTTCACTTGTTTCAAACTTCGAAAAAAATCATATAAATGGTTGTTTCACGCCATAATAAGCCTATATATCCCAAGAATACTGAGTTTTTAAAAAGCGAAGAAATTCGATTTTCTAGCCACTAGTGAGTGTAAAATCGCGTTTACTTCACTTCTTTCAAACTGCTTAAAAATCATATAAATCGATGTATTAACTTATAATAAGCCTTTATATCCCAAGAATACTGAGTTTTTAAAAAGTCAAGAAATTCGATTTTCTAGCCCGTAGTGAGTGTAAAATAGCGTTTACTTCACTTCTTTCAAACTGCTTAAAAATCATATAAATTGATGTATCACCTCATAATAAGCCTCTATATACCAAGAATACTGAGTTTTCAAACAGTCAAGAAATTCGTTTTCCTGCCTCTATTGAGTGTAGAATCGCGTTAACTTCACTGGTTTCAAACTTCGAAAAAATCATATAAATGGTTGTTTCACGCCATAATAAGCCTATATATACCAAGAATACTGAGTTTTTAAAAAGTCAAGAAATTCGATTTTCTGGTCGTAGTGAGTGTAAAATCGCGTTTACTTCACTATTTCAATCTGCTTAAAAATCATATAAATGGATGTATCACCTCATAATAAGGCTCTATATACCAAAAATACTGAGTTTTCAAAAAGTCACGAAATTCGATTTTCTAGCCTCTATTGAGTGTAAAATCGCGTTTACTTCACTTCTATCAAACTTCGAAAAAAACATATAAATGGTTGTTCACGTCATAATAAGCCTATATATACCAAGAATACTGAGTTTTTAAAAAGTCAAGAAATTCGATTTTATAGCCACTAGTGAGTGTAAAATCGCGTTTACTTCACTTCTTTCAAACTGCCTAAAAATCATATAAATGGATGTATCACGTCATAATAAGCCTCTATATACCAAGAATATTGAGTTTCTAACAAGTCAAGAAAATTGATTTTCTAGACCCTAGTGAGTGTAAAATCGCGTTTACTTCACTTGTTTCAAACTTCGAAAAAATCATATAAATGGTTGTTTCACGCCATAATAAGCCTATATATACCAAGAATACTGAGTTTTTAAAAAGCGAAGAAATTCGATTTTCTAGCCTCTAGTGAGTGTAAATTCGCGTTTACTTCACTTCTTTCAAACTTCGAAAAAATCATATAAATGGTTGTTTCACGCCATAATAAGCCTATATATCCCAAGAATACTGAGTTTTTAAAAAGTCAAGAAATTCGATTTTCTAGCCCCTAGTGAGTGTAAAATCGCGTTTACTTCACTTCTTTCATACTGCTTAAAAGTCATATAAATGGATGTATCACCTCATAATAAGCCTCTATATACCAAGAATATTGAGTTTTTAACAAGTCAAGAAAATCGATTTTCTAGCCCCTAGTGAGTGTAAAATCGCGTTTACTTCACTTCTTTCAAACTGCTTAAAAATCATATAAATGGTTGTTTCACGTCATTATAAGCCTATATGAACCAAAAATACTGAGTTTTTAAAAATTGAAGAAATTCGATTTTCTAGCCACTAGTGAGTGTAAAATCGCGTTTACTTCACTTCTTTCAGACTGCTTAAAAATCATATAAATCGATGTATTAACTTATAATAAGCCTTTATATCCCAAGAATACTGAGTTTTTAAAAAGTCAAGAAATTCGATTTTCTAGCCCCTAGTGGGTGTAAAATCGCGTTTACTTCACTTCTTTCGAACTGCCTAAAAATCATATAAATGGATGTATCACCTCATAATAAGCCTCTATATACCAAGAATATTGAGTTTTTACAAGTCAACAAAAATTGATTTTCTAGATCCTAGTGAGTGTAAAATCGCGTTTACTTCACTTGTTTCAAACTTCGAAAAAATCATATAAATGGTTGTTTCACGCCATAATAAGCCTATATATACCAAGAATACTGAGTTTTTAAAAAGCGAAGAAATTCGATTTTCTAGCCCCTAGTGAGTGTAAAATAGCGTTTACTTAACTTCTTTCAAACTGCTTAAAAATCATATAAATTGATGTATCACCTCATAATAAGCCTCTATATACAAAAAATACTGAGTTTTCAAACAGTCAAGAAATTCGATTTTCTAGCCTCTATTGAGTGTAGAATCGCGTTTACTTCACTGGTTTCAAACTTCGAAAAAATCATATAAATGGTTGTTTCACGCCATAATAAGCCTATTTATACCAAGAATACTGAGTTTTTAAAAAGTCAAGAAATTCGATTTTCTAGCCCCTAGTGGGTGTAAAATCGCGTTTACTTCACTTCTTTCAAACTGCCTAAAAATCATATAAATGGATGTATCACCTCATAATAAGCCTCTATATACCAAGAATATTGAGTTTTTACAAGTCAAGAAAATTGATTTTCTAGACCCTAGTGAGTGTAAAATCGCGTTTACTTCACTTGTTTCAAACTTCGAAAAAATCATATAAATGGTTGTTTCACGCCATAATAAGCCTATATATCCCAAGAATACTGAGTTTTTAAAAAGCAAAGAAATTCGATTTTCTAGCCGCTAGTGAGTGTAAAATAGCGTTTACTTCACTTCTTTCAAACTGCTTAAAAATCATATAAATTGATGTATCACCTCATAATAAGCCTCTATATACCAAAAATACTGAGTTTTCAAACAGTCAAGAAATTCGATTTTCTAGCCTCTATTGAGTGTAGAATCGCGTTTACTTCACTGGTTTCAAACTTCGAAAAAATCATATAAATGGTTGTTTCACGCCATAATAAGCCTATATATACCAAGAATACTGAGTTTTTAAAAAGTCAAGAAATTCGATTTTATAGCCACTAGTGAGTGTAAAATCGCGTTTACTTCACTTCTTTCAAACTGCCTAAAAATCATATAAATGGATGTATCACCTCATAATAAGCCTCTATATACCAAGAATATTGAGTTTTTAACAAGTCAAGACAATTGATTTTCTAGCCCCTAGTGAGTGTAAAATCGCGTTTACTTCACTTCTTTCAAACTAGAAAAAATCATATAAATGCGTGTTTCACGTCATAATAAGCTTATATATACCAACATAACTGAGTTTTTAAAAAGTCAAGAAATTCGATTTTCTAGCCACTAGTGAGTGTAAAATCGCGTTTACTTCACTTCTTTCAAACTGCTTAAAAATCATATAAATCGATGTATTAACTTTAATAAGCCTCTATATACCAAAAATACTGAGTTTTCAAAAAGTCAAGAAAATCGATTTTCTGGCCGTAGTGAGTGTAAAATCGCGTTTACTTCACTATTTCAATCTGCTTAAAAATCATATAAATGGATGTATCACCTCATAATAAGCCTCTATATACCAAAAATACTGAGTTTTCAAAAAGTCACGAAATTCGATTTTCTAGCCTCTATTGAGTGTAAAATCGCGTTTACTTCACTTCTATCAAACTTCGAAAAAAACATATAAATGGTTGTTTCACGTCATAATAAGCCTATATATACCAAGAATACTGAGTTTTTAAAAAGTCAAGAAATTCGATTTTATAGCCACTAGTGAGTGTAAAATCGCGTTTACTTCACTTCTTTCAAACTGCCTAAAAATCATATAAATGGTTGTTTCACGCCATAATAAGCCTCTATATACCAAGAATATTGAGTTTTTAACAAGTCAAGACAATTGATTTTCTAGCCCCTAGTGAGTGTAAAATCGCGTTTACTTCACTTCTTTCGAACTAGAAAAAATCATATAAATGCTTGTTTCACATCATAATAAGCTTATATATACCAAGATAACTGAGTTTTTAAAAAGTCAAGAAATTCGATTTTCTAGCCACTAGTGAGTGTAAAATCGCGTTTACTTCACTTCTTTCAAACTGCTTAAAAATCATATAAATCGATGTATTAACTTATAATAAGGCTCTATATACCAAAAATACTGAGTTTTCAAAAAGTCAAGAAAATTGATTTTCTGGCCCTAGTGAGTGTAAAATCGCGTTTACTTCACTATTTCAAACTTCGAAAAAAACATATAAATGGTTGTTTCACGTCATAATAAGCCTATATATACCAAGAATACTGAGTTTTTAAAAAGTCAAGAAATTCGATTTTCTAGCACCTAGTGAGTGTAAAATCGCGTTTACTTCACTTCTTTCAAACTGCTCAAAAATCATATAAATGGATGTATCACCTCATAATAAGCCCCTATGTACCAAGAATATTGAGTTTCTAACAAGTCAAGAAAATCGATTTTCTAGCCCCTAGTGAGTGTAAAATCGCGTTTACTTCACTTGTTTCAAACTGCTTAAAAATCATATAAATGGTTGTTTCACGTCATTATAAGCCTATATGAACCAAAAATACTGAGTTTTTAAAAATTGAAGAAATTCGATTTTCTAGCCACTAGTGAGTGTAAAATAGCGTTTACTTCACTTCTTTCAAACTGCTTAAAAATCATATAAATTGATGTATCACCTCATAATAAGCCTCTATATACAAAAAATACTGAGTTTTCAAACAGTCAAGAAATTCGATTTTCTAGCCTCTATTGAGTGTAGAATCGCGTTTACTTCACTGGTTTCAAACTTCGAAAAAATCATATAAATGGTTGTTTCACGCCATAATAAGCCTATTTATACCAAGAATACTGAGTTTTTAAAAAGTCAAGAAATTCGATTTTCTAGCCCCTAGTGGGTGTAAAATCGCGTTTACTTCACTTCTTTCAAACTGCCTAAAAATCATATAAATCGATGTATTAACTTATAATAAGCCTTTATATCCCAAGAATACTGAGTTTTTAAAAAGTCAAGAAATTCGATTTTCTAGCCCCTAGTGGGTGTAAAATCGCGTTTACTTCACTTCTTTCAAACTGCCTAAAAATCATATAAATGGATGTATCACCTCATAATATGCCTCTATATACCAAGAATATTGAGTTTTTACAAGTCAACAAAAATTGATTTTCTAGACCCTAGTGAGTGTAAAATCGCGTTTACTTCACTTCTTTCAAACTGCTTAAAAATCATATAAATCGATGTATTAACTTATAATAAGCCTCTATATACCAAAAATACTGAGTTTTCAAAAAGTCAAGAAAATCGATTTTCTGGCCGTAGTGAGTGTAAAATCGCGTTTACTTCACTATTTCAATCTGCTTAAAAATCATATAAATGGATGTATCACCTCATAATAAGCCTCTATATACCAAAAATACTGAGTTTTCAAACAGTCAAGAAATTCGATTTTCTAGCCTCTATTGAGTGTAGAATCGCGTTTACTTCACTGGTTTCAAACTTCGAAAAAATCATATAAATGGTTGTTTCACGCCATAATAAGCCTATATATACCAAGAATACTGAGTTTTTAAAAAGTCAAGAAATTCGATTTTATAGCCACTAGTGAGTGTAAAATCGCGTTTACTTCACTTCTTTCAAACTGCCTAAAAATCATATAAATGGATGTATCACCTCATAATAAGCCTCTATATACCAAGAATATTGAGTTTTTAACAAGTCAAGACAATTGATTTTCTAGTCCCTAGTGAGTGTAAAATCGCGTTTACTTCACTTCTTTCAAACTAGAAAAAATCATATAAATGCGTGTTTCACGTCATAATAAGCTTATATATACCAACATAACTGAGTTTTTAAAAAGTCAAGAAATTCGATTTTCTAGCCACTAGTGAGTGTAAAATCGCGTTTACTTCACTTCTTTCAAACTGCTTAAAAATCATATAAATCGATGTATTAACTTATAATAAGCCTCTATATACCAAAAATACTGAGTTTTCAAAAAGTCAAGAAAATCGATTTTCTGGCCGTAGTGAGTGTAAAATCGCGTTTACTTCACTATTTCAATCTGCTTAAAAATCATATAAATGGATGTATCACCTCATAATAAGCCTCTATATACCAAAAATACTGAGTTTTCAAAAAGTCACGAAATTCGATTTTCTAGCCTCTATTGAGTGTAAAATCGCGTTTACTTCACTTCTATCAAACTTCGAAAAAAACATATAAATGGTTGTTTCACGTCATAATAAGCCTATATATACCAAGAATACTGAGTTTTTAAAAAGTCAAGAAATTCGATTTTATAGCCACTAGTGAGTGTAAAATCGCGTTTACTTCACTTCTTTCAAACTGCCTAAAAATCATATAAATGGATGTATCACCTCATAATAAGCCTCTATATACCAAGAATATTGAGTTTTTAACAAGTCAAGAAAATTAATTTTCTAGACCCTAGTGAGTGTAAAATCGCGTTTACTTCACTTGTTTCAAACTTCGAAAAAATCATATAAATGGTTGTTTCACGCCATAATAAGCCTATATATACCAAGAATACTGAGTTTTTAAAAAGCGAAGAAATTCGATTTTCTAGCCCCTAGTGAGTGTAAAATAGCGTTTTCTTCACTTCTTTCAAACTTCGAAAAAATCATATAAATGGTTGTTTCACGTCATTATAAGCCTATATATACCAAAAATACTGAGTTTTTAAAAAGTGAAGAAATTCGATTTTCTAGCCACTAGTGAGTGTTAAATCGCGTTTACTTCACTTCTTTCAAACTGCTTAAAAATCATATAAATCGATGTATTAACTTATAATAAGCCTTTATATTCCAAGAATACTGAGTTTTTAAAAAGTCAAGAAATTCGATTTTCTAGCCCCTAGTGAGTGTAAAATCGCGTTTACTTCACTTCTTTCAAACTGCCTAAAAATCATATAAATTGATGTATCACCTCATAATAAGCCTCTATATACCAAAAATACTGAGTTTTCAAACAGTTAAGAATTTCGATTTTCTAGCCTCTATTGAGTGTAAAATCGCGTTTACTTCACTGCTTTCAAACTGCCTAAAAATCATATAAATGGATGTATCACCTCATAATAAGCCTCTATATACCAAGAATATTGAGTTTTTAACAAGTCAAGACAATTGATTTTCTAGCCACTAGTGAGTGTAAAATCGCGTTTACTTCACTTCTTTCAAACTAGAAAAAATCATATAAATGCTTGTTTCACATCATAATAAGCTTATATATACCTAGATAACTGAGTTTTTAAAAAGCGAAGAAATTCGATTTTCTAGCCCCTAGTGAGTGTAAAATAGCGTTTACTTCACTTCTTTCAAACTGCTTAAAAATCATATAAATTGATGTATCACCTCATAATAAGCCTCTATATACAAAAATACTGAGTTTTCAAACAGTCAAGAATTTCGATTTTCTAGCCTCTATTGAGTGTAGAATCGCGTTAATTCACTGGTTTCAAACTTCGAAAAAATCATATAAATGGTTGTTTCACGCCATAATAAGCCTATATATACCCAGAATACTGAGTTTTTAAAAAGTCAAGAAATTCGATTTTATAGCCACTAGTGAGCGTAAAATCGCGTTTACTTCACTTCTTTCAAACTGCCTAAAAATCATATAAATGGATGTATCACCTCATAATAAGGCTCTATATACCAAGAATATTGAGTTTTTAACAAGTCAAGAAAATCGCTTTTTTAGCCCCTAGTGAGTGTAAAATCGCGTTTACTTCACTTCTTTCAAACTGCTTAAAAATCATATAAATCGATGTATTAACTTATAATAAGCCTCTATATACCAAAAATACTGAGTTTTCAAAAAGTCAAGAAAATCGATTTTCTAGCCACTAGTGAGTGTAAAATCGCGTTTACTTCACTTCTTTCAAACTGCTTAAAAATCATATAAATTGATGTATTACCTCATAATAAGCCTGTATATACCAAAAATACTGAGTTTTCAAAAAGTCACGAAATTCGATTTTCTAGCCTCTATTGAGTGTAAAATCGCGTTTACTTCACTTCTATCAAACTTCGAAAAAAACATATAAATGGTTGTTTCACGTCATAATAAGCCTATATATACCAAGAATACTGAGTTTTTAAAAAGTCAAGAAATTCGATTTTATAGCCACTAGTGAGTGTAAAATCGCGTTTACTTCACTTCTTTCAAACTGCTTAAAAATCATATAAATCGATGTATTAACTTATAATAAGCCTCTATATACCAAAAATACTGAGTTTTCAAAAAGTCAGGAAAATCGATTTTCTATCCCCTAGTGAGTATAAAATCGCGTTTTCTTCACTTCTTTCAAACTTCGAAAAAATCATATAAATGGTTGTTTCACGTCATTATAAGCCTATATATACCAAAAATACTGAGTTTTTAAAAAGTGAAGAAATTCGAATTTCTAGCCACTAGTGAGTGTAAAATCGCGTTTACTTCACTTCTTTCAAACTGCTTAAAAATCATATAAATCGATGTATTAACTTATAATAAGCCTTTATATTCCAAGAATACTATGTTTTTAAAAAGTCAAGAAATTCGATTTTCTAGCCCCTAGTGAGTGTAAAATCGCGTTTACTTCACTTCTTTCAAACTGCTTAAAAATCATATAAATCGATGTATTAACTTATAATAAGCCTCTATATACCAAAAATACTGAGTTTTCAAAAAGTCAAGAAAATCGATTTTCTGGCCGTAGTGAGTGTAAAATCGCGTTTACTTCACTATTTCAATCTGCTTAAAAATCATATAAATGGATGTATCACCTCATAATAAGCCTCTATATACCAAAAATACTGAGTTTTCAAAAAGTCACGAAATTAGATTTTCTAGCCTCTATTGAGTGTAAAATCGCGTTTACTTCACTTCTATCAAACTTCGAAAAAAACATATAAATGGTTGTTTCACGTCATAATAAGCCTATATATACCAAGAATACTGAATTTTTAAAAAGTCAAGAAATTCGATTTTATAGCCACTAGTGAGTGTAAAATCGCGTTTACTTCACTTCTTTCAAACTGCCTAAAAATCATATAAATGGTTGTTTCACGCCATAATAAGCCTCTATATACCAAGAATATTGAGTTTTTAACAAGTCAAGACAATTGATTTTCTAGCCCCTAGTGAGTGTAAAATCGCGTTTACTTCACTTCTTTCAAACTAGAAAAAATCATATAAATGCTTGTTTCACATCATAATAAGCTTATATATACCAAGATAACGGAGTTTTTAAAAAGTCAAGAAATTCGATTTTGTAGCCACTAGTGAGTGTAAAATCGCGTTTACTTCACTTCTTTCAAACTGCTTAAAAATCATATAAATCGATGTATTAACTTATAATAAGGCTCTATATACCAAAAATACTGAGTTTTCAAAAAGTCAAGAAAATTGATTTTCTGGCCCTAGTGAGTGTAAAATCGCGTTTACTTCACTATTTCAAACTGCTTAAAAATCATATAAATGGATGTATCACCTCATAATAAGCCTCTATATACCAAAAATACTGAGTTTTCAAAAAGTCACGAAATTCGATTTTCTAGCCTCTATTGAGTGTAAAATCGCGTTTACTTCACTTCTTTCAAACTTCGAAAAAAACATATAAATGGTTGTTTCACGTCATAATAAGCCTATATATACCAAGAATACTGAGATATTAAAAAGTCAAGAAATTCGATTTTCTAGCAGCTAGTGAGTGTAAAATCGCGTTTACTTCACTTCTTTCAAACTGCTCAAAAATCATATAAATGGATGTATCACCTCATAATAAGCCTCTATATACCAAGAATATTGAGTTTTTACAAGTCAACAAAAATTGATTTTCTAGATCCTAGTGAGTGTAAAATCGCGTTTACTTCACTTGTTTCAAACTTCGAAAAAATCATATAAATGGTTGTTTCACGCCATAATAAGCCTATATATCCCAAGAATACTGAGTTTTTAAAAAGCGAAGAAATTCGATTTTCTAGCCCCTAGTGAGTGTAAAATAGCGTTTACTTCACTTCTTTCAAACTGCTTAAAAATCATATAAATTGATGTATCACCTCATAATAAGCCTCTATATACAAAAAATACTGAGTTTTCAAACAGTCAAGAAATTCGATTTTCTAGCCTCTATTGAGTGCAGAATCGCGTTTACTTCACTGGTTTCAAACTTCGAAAAAATCATATAAATGGTTGTTTCACGCCATAATAAGCCTATATATCCCAAGAATACTGAGTTTTTAAAAAGTCAAGAAATTCGATTTTATAGCCACTAGTGAGTGTAAAATCGCGTTTACTTCACTTCTTTCAAACTGCCTAAAAATCATATAAATGGATGTATCACCTCATAATAAGCCTCTATATACCAAGAATATTGAGTTTTTAACAAGTCAAGACAATTGATTTTCTAGCCCCTAGTGAGTGTAAAATCGCGTTTACTTCACTTCTTTCAAACTAGAAAAAAATCATATAAATGCGTGTTTCACGTCATAATAAGCTTATATATACCAACATAACTGAGTTTTTAAAAAGTCAAGAAATTCGATTTTCTAGCCACTAGTGAGTGTAAAATCGCGTTTACTTCACTTCTTTCAAACTGCTTAAAAATCATATAAATCGATGTATTAACTTATAATAAGCCTCTATATACCAAAAATACTGAGTTTTCAAAAAGTCAAGAAAATCGATTTTCTGGCCGTAGTGAGTGTAAAATCGCGTTTACTTCACTATTTCAATCTGCTTAAAAATCATATAAATGGATGTATCACCTCATAATAAGCCTCTATATACCAAAAATACTGAGTTTTCAAAAAGTCACGAAATTCGATTTTCTAGCCTCTATTGAGTGTAAAATCGCGTTTACTTCACTTCTATCAAACTTCGAAAAAAACATATAAATGGTTGTTTCACGTCATAATAAGCCTATATATACCAAGAATACTGAGTTTTTAAAAAGTCAAGAAATTCGATTTTATAGCCACTAGTGAGTGTAAAATCGCGTTTACTTCACTTCTTTCAAACTGCCTAAAAATCATATAAATGGATGTATCACCTCATAATAAGCCTCTATATACCAAGAATATTGAGTTTTTAACAAGTCAAGAAAATTAATTTTCTAGACCCTAGTGAGTGTAAAATCGCGTTTACTTCACTTGTTTCAAACTTCGAAAAAATCATATAAATGGTTGTTTCACGCCATAATAAGCCTATATATACCAAGAATACTGAGTTTTCAAAAAGCGAAGAAATTCCATTTTCTAGCCCCTAGTGAGTGTAAAATAGCGTTTTCTTCACTTCTTTCAAACTTCGAAAAAATCATATAAATGGTTGTTTCACGTCATTATAAGCCTATATATACCAAAAATACTGAGTTTTTAAAAAGTGAAGAAATTCGATTTTCTAGCCACTAGTGAGTGTTAAATCGCGTTTACTTCACTTCTTTCAAACTGCTTAAAAATCATATAAATCGATGTATTAACTTATAATAAGCCTTTATATTCCAAGAATACTGAGTTTTTAAAAAGTCAAGAAATTCGATTTTCTAGCCCCTAGTGAGTGTAAAATCGCGTTTACTTCACTTCTTTCAAACTGCCTAAAAATCATATAAATGGATGTATCACCTCATAATAAGCCTCTATATACCAAGAATATTGAGTTTTTAACAAGTCAAGAAAATTGATTTTCTAGACCCTAGTGAGTGTAAAATCGCGTTTACTTCCCTTGTTTCAAACTTCGAAAAAATCATATAAATGGTTGTTTCACGCCATAATAAGCCTATATATACCAAGAATACTGAGTTTTTAAAAAGCGAAGAAATTCGATTTTCTAGCCCCTAGTGAGTGTAAAATAGCGTTTACTTCACTTCTTTCAAACTGCTTAAAAATCATATAAATTGATGTATCACCTCATAATAAGCCTCTATATACAAAAATACTGAGTTTTCAAACAGTCAAGAATTTCGATTTTCTAGCCTCTATTGAGTGTAGAATCGCGTTAATTCACTGGTTTCAAACTTCGAAAAAATCATATAAATGGTTGTTTCACGCCATAATAAGCCTATATATACCCAGAATACTGAGTTTTTAAAAAGTCAAGAAATTCGATTTTATAGCCACTAGTGAGCGTAAAATCGCGTTTACTTCACTTCTTTCAAACTGCCTAAAAATCATATAAATGGATGTATCACCTCATAATAAGGCTCTATATACCAAGAATATTGAGTTTTTAACAAGTCAAGAAAATCGCTTTTTTAGCCCCTAGTGAGTGTAAAATCGCGTTTACTTCACTTCTTTCAAACTGCTTAAAAATCATATAAATCGATGTATTAACTTATAATAAGCCTCTATATACCAAAAATACTGAGTTTTCAAAAAGTCAAGAAAATCGATTTTCTAGCCACTAGTGAGTGTAAAATCGCGTTTACTTCACTTCTTTCAAACTGCTTAAAAATCATATAAATTGATGTATTACCTCATAATAAGCCTGTATATACCAAAAATACTGAGTTTTCAAAAAGTCACGAAATTCGATTTTCTAGCCTCTATTGAGTGTAAAATCGCGTTTACTTCACTTCTATCAAACTTCGAAAAAAACATATAAATGGTTGTTTCACGTCATAATAAGCCTATATATACCAAAAATTTTGAGTTTTTAAAAAGTCAAGAAATTCGATTTTATAGCCACTAGTGAGTGTAAAATCGCGTTTACTTCACTTCTTTCAAACTGCCTAAAAATCATATAAATGGATGTATCACCTCATAATAAGCCTCTATATACCAAGAATATTGAGTTTTTAACAATATTAATTTTCTAGACCCTAGTGAGTGTAAAATCGCGTTTACTTCACTTGTTTCAAACTTCGAAAAAATCATATAAATGGTTGTTTCACGCCATAATAAGCCTATATATACCAAGAATACTGAGTTTTTAAAAAGCGAAGAAATTCGATTTTCTAGCCCTTAGTGAGTGTAAAATAGCGTTTTCTTCACTTCTTTCAAACTTCGAAAAAATCATATAAATGGTTGTTTCACGTCATTATAAGCCTATATATACCAAAAATACTGAGTTTTTAAAAAGTGAAGAAATTCGATTTTCTAGCCACTAGTGAGTGTAAAATCGCGTTTACTTCACTTCTTTCAAACTGCTTAAAAATCATATAAATCGATGTATTAACTTATAATAAGCCTTTATATTCCAAGAATACTGAGTTTTTAAAAAGTCAAGAAATTCGATTTTCTAGCCCCTAGTGAGTGTAAAATCGCGTTTACTTCACTTCTTTCAAACTGCCTAAAAATCATATAAATGGATGTATCACCTCATAATAAGCCTCTATATACCAAGAATATTGAGTTTTTAACAAGTCAAGACAATTGATTTTCTAGCCCCTAGTGAGTGTAAAATCGCGTTTACTTCACTTCTTTCAAACTAGAAAAAATCATATAAATGCGTGTTTCACGTCATAATAAGCTTATATATACCAACATAACTGAGTTTTTAAAAAGTCAAGAAATTCGATTTTCTAGCCACTAGTGAGTGTAAAATCGCGTTTACTTCACTTCTTTCAAACTGCTTAAAAATCATATAAATCGATGTATTAACTTATAATAAGCCTCTATATACCAAAAATACTGAGTTTTCAAAAAGTCAAGAAAATCGATTTTCTGGCCGTAGTGAGTGTAAAATCGCGTTTACTTCACTATTTCAATCTGCTTAAAAATCATATAAATGGATGTATCACCTCATAATAAGCCTCTATATACCAAAAATACTGAGTTTTCAAAAAGTCACGAAATTCGATTTTCTAGCCTCTATTGAGTGTAAAATCGCGTTTACTTCACTTCTATCAAACTTCGAAAAAAACATATAAATGGTTGTTTCACGTCATAATAAGCCTATATATACCAAAAATACTGATTTTTAAAAAGTCAAGAAATTCGATTTTCCAGCCACTAGTGAGAGTAAAATCGCGTTTACTTCACTTCTTTCAAACTGCTTAAAAATCATATAAATCGATGTATTAAATTATAATAAGCCTTTATATCCCAAGAATACTGAGTTTTTAAAAAGTCAAGAAATTCGATTTTCTAGCCCCTAGTGAGTGTAAAATCGCGTTTAGTTCACTTCTTTCAAACTGCCTAAAAATCATATAAATGGATGTATCACCTCATAATAAGCCTCTATATACCATGAATATTGAGTTTTTAACAAGTCGAGAAAATTGATTTTCTATACCCTAGTGAGTGTAAAATCGCGTTTACTTCACTTCTTTCAAACTTCGAAAAAATCATATAAATGGTTGTTTCACGCCATAATAAGCCTATATATACCAAGAATACTGAGTTTTTAAAAAGCGAAGAAATTCGATTTTCTAGCCCCTAGTGAGTGTAAAATAGCGTTTACTTCACTTCTTTCAAACTGCTTAAAAATCATATAAATTGATGTATCACCTCATAATAAGCCTCTATATACCAAAAATACTGAGTTTTCAAACAGTCAAGAATTTCGATTTTCTAGCCTCTATTGAGTGTAGAATCGCGTTTACTTCACTGGTTTCAAACTTCGAAAAAATCATATAAATGGTTGTTTCACGCCATAATAAGCCTATATATACCAAGAATACTGAGTTTTTATAAAGCGAAGAAATTCGATTTTCTAGCCCCTAGTGGAGTGTAAAATAGCGTTTACTTCACTTCTTTCAAAGTGCTTAAAAATCATATAAATTGATGTATCACCTCATAATAAGCCTCTATATACAAAAATACTGAGTTTTCAAACAGTCAAGAATTTCGATTTTCTAGCCTCTATTGAGTGTAGAATCGCGTTAATTCACTGGTTTCAAACTTCGAAAAAATCATATAAATGGTTGTTTCACGCCATAATAAGCCTATATATACCCAGAATACTGAGTTTTTAAAAAGTCAAGAAATTCGATTTTATAGCCACTAGCGAATGTAAAATCGCGTTTACTTCACTTCTTTCAAACTGCCTAAAAATCATATAAATGGATGTATCACCTCATAATAAGCCTCTATATACCAAGAATATTGAGTTTTTAGCAAGTCAAGAAAATCGCTTTTTTAGCCCCTAGTGAGTGTAAAATCGCGTTTACTTCACTTCTTTCAAACTGCTTAAAAATCATATAAATCGATGTATTAACTTATAATAAGCCTCTATATACCAAAAATACTGAGTTTTCAAAAAGTCAAGAAAATCGATTTTCTAGCCACTAGTGAGTGTAAAATCGCGTTTACTTCACTTCTTTCAAACTGCTTAAAAATCATATAAATTGATGTATTACCTCATAATAAGCCTGTATATACCAAGAATTTTGAGTTTTTAACAAGTCAAGAAAATCGATTTTCTATCCCCTAGTGAGTATAAAATCGCGTTTTATTCACTTCTTTCAAACTTCGAAAAAATCATATAAATTGTTGTTTCACGTCATTATAAGCCTATATATACCAAAAATTTTGAGTTTTTAAAAAGTGAAGAAATTCGATTTTCTAGCCCCTAGTGAGTGTAAAATCGCGTTTACTTCACTTCTTTCAAACTGCTCAAAAATCGTATAAACGGATGTATCACCTCATAATAAGCCTATATATACCAAGAATATTGATTTTTCAACAAGTCAAGAAAATCGATTTTCTAGCCCCTAGTGAGTGTAAAATCGCGTTTACTTCACTTCTTTCAAACTGCTTAAAAATCATATAAATCGATGTATTAACTTATAATAAGCCTCTATATACCAAAAATACTGAGTTTTCAAAAAGTCAAGAAAATCGATTTTCTAGCCACTAGTGAGTGTAAAATCGCGTTTACTTCACTTCTTTCAAACTTCGAAAAAATCATATAAATGGTTGTTTCACGTTATAATAAGCCTATATATACCAAAAATACTGATTTTTAAAAAGTCAAGAAATTCGATTTTCCAGCCACTAGTGAGAGTAAAATCGCGTTTACTTCACTTCTTTCAAACTGCTTAAAAATCATATAAATCGATGTATTAAATTATAATAAGCCTTTATATCCCAAGAATACTGAGTTTTTAAAAAGTCAAGAAATTCGACTTTCTAGCCCCTAGTGAGTGTAAAATCGCGTTTAGTTCACTTCTTTCAAACTGCCTAAAAATCATATAAATGGATGTATCACCTCATAATAAGCCTCTATATACCATGAATATTGAGTTTTTAACAAGTCGAGAAAATTGATTTTCTATACCCTAGTGAGTGTAAAATCGCGTTTACTTCACTTCTTTCAAACTTCGAAAAAATCATATAAATGGTTGTTTCACGCCATAACAAGCCTATATATACCAAGAATACTGAGTTTTTAAAAAGCGAAGAAATTCGATTTTCTAGCCCCTAGTGAGTGTAAAATAGCGTTTACTTCACTTCTTTCAAACTGCTTAAAAATCATATAAATTGATGTATCACCTCATAATAAGCCTCTATATACCAAGAATACTGAGTTTTTAAAAAGTCAAGAAATTCGATTTTATAGCCACTAGTGAGTGTAAAATCGCGTTTACTTCACTGCTTTCAAACTGCCTAAAAATCATATAAATGGATGTATCACCTCATAATAAGCCTCTATATACCAAGAATATTGAGTTTTTAACAAATCAGGACAATTGATTTTCTAGCCCCTAGTGAGTTTAAAATCGCGTTTACTTCACTTCTTTCAAACTGCTTAAAAATCATATAAATCGATGTATTAACTTATAATAAGCCTCTATATACCAAAAATACTGAGTTTTCAAAAAGTCAGGAAAATCGATTTTCTATCCCCTAGTGAGTATAAAATCGCGTTTTCTTCACTTCCTTCAAACTTCGAAAAAATCATATAAATGGTTGTTTCACGTCATTATAAGCCTATATATACCAAAAATACTGAGTTTTTAAAAAGTGAAGAAATTCGAATTTCTAGCCACTAGTGAGTGTAAAATCGCGTTTACTTCACTTCTTTCAAACTGCTTAAAAATCATATAAATCGATGTATTAACTTATAATAAGCCTTTATATTCCAAGAATACTATGTTTTTAAAAAGTCAAGAAATTCGATTTTCTAGCCCCTAGTGAGTGTAAAATCGCGTTTACTTCACTTCTTTCAAACTGCCTAAAAATCATATAAATGGATGTATCACCTCATAATAAGCCTCTATATACCAAGAATATTGAGTTTTTAACAAGTCAAGAAAATTGATTTTCTAGACCCTAGTGAGTGTAAAATCGCGTTTACTTCACTTGTTTCAAACTTCGAAAAAATCATATAAATGGTTGTTTCACGCCATAATAAGCCTATATATACCAAGAATACTGAGCTTTTAAAAAGCGAAGACATTCGACTTTCTAGCCCCTAGTGAGTGTAAAATAGCGTTTACTTCACTTCTTTCAAACTGCTTAAAAATCATATAAATTGATGTATCACCTCATAATAAGCCTCTATATACCAAAAATACTGAGTTTTCAAACAGTCAAGAATTTCGATTTTCTAGCCTCTATTGAGTGTAGAATCGCGTTTACTTCACTGGTTTCAAACTTCGAAAAAATCATATAAATGGTTGTTTCACGCCATAATAAGCCTATATATACCAAGAATACTGAGTTTTTAAAAAGTCAAGAAATTCGATTTTATAGCCACTAGTGAGTGTAAAATCGCGTTTACTTCACTGCTTTCAAACTGCCTAAAAATCATATTAATGGATGTATCACCTCATAATAAGCCTCTATATACCAAGAATATTGAGATTTTAACAAGTCAAGAAAATTGATTTTCTAGACCCTAGTGAGTGTAAAATCGCGTTTACTTCACTGGTTTCAAACTTCGAAAAAATCATATAAATGGTTGTTTCACGCCATAATAAGCCTATATATACCAAGAATACTGAGTTTTTAAAAAGTGAAGAAATTCGATTTTCTAGCCCCTAGTGAGTGTAAAATAGCGTTTACTTCACTTCTTTCAAACTGCTTAAAAATCATATAAATTGATGTATCACCTCATAATAAGCCTCTATATACCAAAAATACTGAGTTTTCAAACAGTCAAGAATTTCGATTTTCTAGCCTCTATTGAGTGTAGAATCGCGTTTACTTCACTGGTTTCAAACTTCGAAAAAATCATATAAATGGTTGTTTCACGCCATAATAAGCGTATATATACCAAGAATACTGAGTTTTTAAAAAGTCAAGAAATTCGATTTTATAGCCACTAGTGAGCGTAAAATCGCGTTTACTTCACTTCTTTCAAACTGCCTAAAAATCATATAAATGGATGTATCACCTCATAATAAGCCTCTATATACCAAGAATATTGAGTTTTTAACAAGTCAAGAAAATCGCTTTTTTAGCCCCTAGTGAGTGTAAAATCGCGTTTACTTCACTTCTTTCAAACTGCTTAAAAATCATATAAATCGATGTATAAACTTATAATAAGCCTCTATATACCAAAAATACTGAGTTTTCAAAAAGTCAAGAAAATCGATTTTCTAGCCACTAGTGAGTGTAAAATCGCGTTTACTTCACTTCTTTCAAACTGCTTAAAAATCATATAAATTGATGTATTACCTCATAATAAGCCTGTATATACCAAGAATTTTGAGTTTTTAACAAGTCAAGAAAATCGATTTTCTATCCCCTAGTGAGTATAAAATCGCGTTTTATTCACTTCTTTCAAACTTCGAAAAAATCATATAAATTGTTGTTTCACGTCATTATAAGCCTATATATACCAAAAATTTTGAGTTTTTAAAAAGTGAAGAAATTCGATTTTCTAGCCCCTAGTGAGTGTAAAATCGCGTTTACTTCACTTCTTTCAAACTGCTCAAAAATCGTATAAATGGATGTATCACCTCATAATAAGCCTATATATACCAAGAATATTGATTTTTCAACAAGTCAAGAAAATCGATTTTCTAGCCCCTAGTGATTGTAAAATCGCGTTTACTTCACTTCTTTCAAACTTCGAAAAAATCATATAAATGGTTGTTTCACGTCATAATAAGCCTATATATACCAAAAATACTGATTTTTAAAAAGTCAAGAAATTCGATTTTCCAGCCACTAGTGAGAGTAAAATCGCGTTTACTTCACTTCTTTCAAACTGCTTAAAAATCATATAAATCGATGTATTAAATTATAATAAGCCTTTATATCCCAAGAATACTGAGTTTTTAAAAAGTCAAGAAATTCGATTTTCTAGCCCCTAGTGAGTGTAAAATCGCGTTTAGTTCACTTCTTTCAAACTGCCTAAAAATCATATAAATGGATGTATCACCTCATAATAAGCCTCTATATACCATGAATATTGAGTTTTTAACAAGTCGAGAAAATTGATTTTCTAGACCCTAGTGAGTGTAAAATCGCGTTTACTTCACTTCTTTCAAACTTCGAAAAAATCATATAAATGGTTGTTTCACGCCATAATAAGCCTATATATACCAAGAATACTGAGTTTTTAAAAAGCGAAGAAATTCGATTTTCTAGCCCCTAGTGAGTGTAAAATAGCGTTTACTTCACTTCTTTCAAACTGCTTAAAAATCATATAAATTGATGTATCACCTCATAATAAGCCTCTATATACCAAAAATACTGAGTTTTCAAACAGTCAAGAATTTCGATTTTCTAGCCTCTATTGAGTGTAGAATCGCGTTTACTTCACTGGTTTCAAACTTCGAAAAAATCATATAAATGGTTGTTTCACGCCATAATAAGCCTATATATACCAAGAATACTGAGTTTTTAAAAAGTCAAGAAATTCGATTTTATAGCCACTAGTGAGTGTAAAATCGCGTTTACTTCACTGCTTTCAAACTGCCTAAAAATCATATAAATGGATGTATCACCTCATAATAAGCCTCTATATACCAAGAATATTGAGTTTTTAACAAGTCAAGACAATTGATTTTCTAGCCCCTAGTGAGTTTAAAATCGCGTTTACTTCACTTCTTTCAAACTGCTTAAAAATCATATAAATCGATGTATTAACTTATAATAAGCCTCTATATACCAAAAATACTGAGTTTTCAAAAAGTCAGGAAAATCGATTTTCTATCCCCTAGTGAGTATAAAATCGCGTTTTCTTCACTTCTTTCAAACTTCGAAAAAATCATATAAATGGTTGTTTCACGTCATTATAAGCCTATATATACCAAAAATACTGAGTTTTTAAAAAGTGAAGAAATTCGAATTTCTAGCCACTAGTGAGTGTAAAATCGCGTTTACTTCACTTCTTTCAAACTGCTTAAAAATCATATAAATCGATGTATTAACTTATAATAAGCCTTTATATTCCAAGAATACTATGTTTTTAAAAAGTCAAGAAATTCGATTTTCTAGCCCCTAGTGAGTGTAAAATCGCGTTTACTTCACTTCTTTCAAACTGCCTAAAAATCATATAAATGGATGTATCACCTCATAATAAGCCTCTATATACCAAGAATATTGAGTTTTTAACAAGTCAAGAAAATTGATTTTCTAGACCCTAGTGAGTGTAAAATCGCGTTTACTTCACTTGTTTCAAACTTCGAAAAAATCATATAAATGGTTGTTTCACGCCATAATAAGCCTATATATACCAAGAATACTGAGTTTTTAAAAAGCGAAGAAATTCGATTTTCTAGCCCCTAGTGAGTGTAAAATAGCGTTTACTTCACTTCTTTCAAACTGCTTAAAAATCATATAAATTGATGTATCACCTCATAATAAGCCTCTATATACCAAAAATACTGAGTTTTCAAACAGTCAAGAAAATTCGATTTTCTAGCCTCTATTGAGTGTAGAATCGCGTTTACTTCACTGGTTTCAAACTTCGAAAAAATCATATAAATGGTTGTTTCACGCCATAATAAGCCTATATATACCAAGAATACTGAGTTTTTAAAAAGTCAAGAAATTCGATTTTATAGCCACTAGTGAGCGTAAAATCGCGTTTACTTCACTTCTTTCAAACTGCCTAAAAATCATATAAATGGATGTATCACCTCATAATAAGCCTCTGTATACCAAGAATATTGAGTTTTTAACAAGTCAAGAAAATTGCTTTTTTAGCCCCTAGTGAGTGTAAAATCGCGTTTACTTCACTTCTTTCAAACTGCTTAAAGATCATATAAGTCGATGTATTAACTTATAATATGCCTCTATATACCAAAAATACTGAGTTTTCAAAAAGTCAAGAAAATCGATTTTCACGCCACTAGTGAGAGTAAAATCGCGTTTACTTCACTTCTTTCAAACTGCTTAAAAATCATATAAATAGATGTATTAAATTATAATAAGCCTTTATATCCCAAGAATACTGAGTTTTTAAAAAGTCAAGAAATTCGATTTTCTAGCCCCTAGTGAGTGTAAAATCGCGTTTACTTCACTTCTTTCAAACTGCCTAAAAATCATATAAATGGATGTATCACCTCATAATAAGCCTCTATATACCAAGAATATTGAGTTTTTAACAAGTCGAGAAAATTGATTTTCTAGACCCTAGTGAGTGTAAAATCGCGTTTACTTCACTTCTTTCAAACTTCGAAAAAATCATATAAATGGTTGTTTCACGTCATAATAAGCCTATACATACCAGAATATTGAGGTTTTAAAAAGTCAAGAAATTCGATTTTCTAGCCACTAGTGAGTGTAAAATCGCGTTTACTTCACTTCTTTCAAACTGCCTAAAAATCATATAAATCGGTGTATTAACTTATAATAAGCCTCTATATACCAAAAATACTGAGTTATCAAAAAGTCAAGAAAATCGTTTATCTGGCCCTAGTGAGTGTAAAATCGCGTTTACTTCACTTCTTTCAAACTTCGAAAAAAATCATATAAATGGTTGTTTCACGCCATAATAAGCCTATATATACCAAGAATACTGAGTTTTTAAAAAGCGAAGAAATTCGATTTTCTAGCCCCTAGTGAGTGTAAAATAGCGTTTACTTCACTTCTTTCAAACTGCTTAAAAATCATATAAATTGATGTATCACCTCATAATAAGCCTCTATATACCAAAAATACTGAGTTTTCAAAAAGTCAAGATATTCGATTTTCTAGCCTCTATTGAGTGTAGAATCGCGTTTACTTCACTGGTTTCAAACTTCGAAAAAATCATATAAATGGTTGTTTCACGCCATAATAAGCCTATATATACCAAGAATACTGAGTTTTTAAAAAGTCAAGAAATTCGATTTTATAGCCACTAGTGAGTGTAAAATCGCGTTTACTTCACTTCTTTCAAACTGCCTAAAAATCATATAAATGGATGTATCACCTCATAATAAGCCTCTATATACCAAGAATATTGAGGTTTTAACAAGTCAAGACAATTGATTTTCTAGCCCCTAGTGAGTGTAAAATCGCGTTTACTTCACTTCTTTCAAACTAGAAAAAATCATATAAATGCTTGTTTCACGTCATAATAAGCTTATATATACCAAGATAACTGAGTTTTTAAAAAGTCAAGAAATTCGATTTTCTAGCCACTAGTGAGTGTAAAATCGCGTTTACTTCACTTCTTTCAAACTGCTCAAAAATCATATAAATGGATGTATCACCTCATAATAAGCCCCTATGTACCAAGAATATTGAGTTTCTAACAAGTCAAGAAAATCGATTTTCTAGCCTTCAGTGAGTGTAAAATCGCGTTTACTTTACTTCTTTCAAACTTCAAAAAAATCATATAAATGGTTGTTTCACGTCATAATAAGCCCATATATACCAAGAATACTGAGTTTTTAGAAAGTGAAGAAATTCGATTTTAAAGCCCCTAGTGAGTGTAAATTCGCGTTTACTTCACTTCTTTCAAACTGCTTAAAAATCATATAAATCGATGTATTAACTTATAATAAGCCTTTGTATACCAAAAATACTCAGTTTTCAAAAAGTCAAGAAATTCGATTTTCTAGCCACTAGTGAGTGTAAATTCGCGTTTACTTCACTTTTTTCAAACTTCGAAAAAATCATATAAATGGTTGTTTCACGCCATAATAAGCCTATATATCCCAAGAATACTGAGTTTTTAAAAAGTCAAGAAATTCGATTTTCTAGCCCCTAGTGAGTGTAAAATCGCGTTTACTTCACTTCTTTCATACTGCTTAAAAGTCATATAAATGGATGTATCACCTCATAATAAGCCACTATATACCAAGAATATTGAGTTTTTAACAAGTCAAGAAAATCGATTTTCTAGCCCCTAGTGAGTGTAAAATCGCGTTTACTTCACTTCTTTCAAACTGCTTAAAAATCATATAAATCGATGTATTAATTTATAATAAGCCTCTATATACAAAAATACTGAGTTTTCAAAAAGTCAAGAAAATCGATTTTCTATCCCCTAGTGAGTATAAAATCGCGTTTTCTTCACTTCTTTCAAACTTCGAAAAAATCATATAAATGGTTGTTTCACGTCATTATAAGCCTATATGAACCAAAAATACTGAGTTTTTAAAAATTGAAGAAATTCGATTTTCTAGCCACTAGTGAGTGTAAAATCGCGTTTACTTCACTTCTTTCAAACTGCTTAAAAATCATATAAATCGATGTATTAACTTATAATAAGCCTTTATATCCCAAGAATACTGAGTTTTTAAAAAGTCAAGAAATTTGATCTTCTAGCCCCTAGTGGGTGTAAAATCGCGTTTACTTCACTTCTTTCAAACTTCGAAAAAATCATATAAATGGTTGTTTCACGCCATAAAAAGCCTATATATCCCAAGAATACTGAGTTTTTAAAAAGCGAAGAAATTCGATTTTCTAGCCACTAGTGAGTGTAAAATCGCGTTTACTTCACTTCTTTCAAACTGCTTAAAAATCATATAAATCGATGTATTAACTTATAATAAGCCTTTATATCCCAAGAATACTGAGTTTTTAAAATGTCAAGAAATTCGATTTTCTAGCCCCTAGTGAGTGTAAAATAGCGTTTACTTCACTTCTTTCAAACTGCTTAAAAATCATATAAATTGATGTATCACCTCATAATAAGCCTCTATATACCAAGAATACTGAGTTTTCAGACAGTCAAGAAATTCGATTTTCTAGCCTCTATTGATTGTAGAATCGCGTTTACTTCACTGGTTTCAAACTTCGAAAAAATCATATAAATGGTTGTTTCACGCCATAATAAGCCTATATATACCAAGAATACTGAGTTTTTAAAAAGTCAAGAAATTCGATTTTATAGCCACTAATGAGTGTTAAATCGCGTTTACTTCACTTCTTTCAAACTGCCTAAAAATCATATAAATGGATGTATCACCTCATAATAAGCCTCTATATACCAAGAATATTGAGTTTTTAACAAGTCAAGACAATTGATTTTCTAGCCCCTAGTGAGTGTAAAATCGCGTTTACTTCACTTCTTTCAAACTGCTTAAAAATCATATAAATCGATGTATTAACTTATAATAAGCCTCTATATACCAAAAATACTGAGTTTTCAAAAAGTCAAGAAAATCGATTTTCTGGCCGTAGTGAGTGTAAAATCGCGTTTACTTCACTATTTCAATCTGCTTAAAAATCATATAAATGGATGTATCACCTCATAATAAGCCTCTATATACCAAAAATACTGAGTTTTCAAAAAGTCACGAAATTCGATTTTCTAGCCTCTATTGAGTGTAAAATCGCGTTTACTTCACTTCTATCAAACTTCGAAAAAAACATATAAATGGTTGTTTCACGTCATAATAAACCTATATATACCAAGAATACTGAGTTTTTAAAAAGTCAAGAAATTCGATTTTATAGCCACTAGTGAGTGTAAAATCGCGTTTACTTCACTTCTTTCAAACTGCTTAAAAATCATATAAATTGATGTATCACCTCATAATAAGCCTCTATATACCAAAAATACTGAGTTTTCAAACAGTCAAGAATTTCGATTTTCTAGCCTCTATTGAGTGTAGAATCGCGTTTACTTCACTGGTTTCAAACTTCGAAAAAATCATATAAATGGTTGTTTCACGCCATAATAAGCCTATATATACCAAGAATACTGAGTTTTTAAAAAGTCAAGAAATTCGATTTTATACCCACTAGTGAGTGTAAAATCGCGTTTACTTCACTTCTTTCAAACTGCCTAAAAATCATATAAATGGTTGTTTCACGCCATAATAAGCCTCTATATACCAAGAATATTGAGTTTTTAACAAGTCAAGACAATTGATTTTCTAGCCCCTAGTGAGTGTAAAATCGCGTTTACTTCACTTCTTTCAAACTAGAAAAAATCATATAAATGCTTGTTTCACATCATAATAAGCTTATATATACCAAGATAACTGAGTTTTTAAAAAGTCAAGAAATTCGATTTTCTAGCCACTAGTGAGTGTAAAATCGCGTTTACTTCACTTCTTTCAAACTGCTTAAAAATCATATAAATCGATGTATTAACTTATATTAAGGCTCTATATACCAAAAATACTGAGTTTTCAAAAAGTCAAGAAAATCGATTTTCTGGCCCTAGTGAGTGTAAAATCGCGTTTACTTGACTATTTCAAACTGCTTAAAAATCATATAAATGGATGTATCACCTCATAATAAGCCTCTATATACCAAAAATACTGAGTTTTCAAAAAGTCACGAAATTCGATTTTCTAGCCTCTATTGAGTGTAAAATCGCGTTTACTTCACTTCTTTCAAACTTCGAAGAAAACATATAAATGGTTGTTTCACGCCATAATAAGCCTCTATATACCAAGAATACTGAGTTTTTAAAAAGTCAAGAAATTCGATTTTATAGCCACTAGTGAGCGTAAAATCGCGTTTACTTCACTTCTTTCAAACTGCCTAAAAATCATATAAATGGATGTATCACCTCATAATAAGCCTCTGTATACCAAGAATATTGAGTTTTTAACAAGTCAAGAAAATTGCTTTTTTAGCCCCTAGTGAGTGTAAAATCGCGTTTACTTCACTTCTTTCAAACTGCTTAAAAATCATATAAGTCGATGTATTAACTTATAATATGCCTCTATATACCAAAAATACTGAGTTTTCAAAAAGTCAAGAAAATCGATTTTCACGCCACTAGTGAGAGTAAAATCGCGTTTACTTCACTTCTTTCAAACTGCTTAAAAATCATATAAATCGATGTATTAAATTATAATAAGCCTTTATATCCCAAGAATACTGAGTTTTTAAAAAGTCAAGAAATTCGATTTTCTAGCCCCTAGTGAGTGTAAAATCGCGTTTACTTCACTTCTTTCAAACTGCCTAAAAATCATATAAATGGATGTATCACCTCATAATAAGCCTCTATATACCAAGAATATTGAGTTTTTAACAAGTCGAGAAAATTGATTTTCTAGACCCTAGTGAGTGTAAAATCGCGTTTACTTCACTTCTTTCAAACTTCGAAAAAATCATATAAATGGTTGTTTCACGTCATAATAAGCCTATATATACCAGAATATTGAGTTTTTAAAAAGTCAAGAAATTCGATTTTCTAGCCCCTAGTGAGTGTAAAATCGCGTTTACTTCACTTCTTTCAAACTGCTTAAAAATCATATAAATCGATGTATTAACTTATAATAAGCCTCTATATACAAAAATACTGAGTTTTCAAAAAGTCAAGAAAATCGATTTTCTATCCCCTAGTGAGTATAAAATCGCGTTTTCTTCATTTGTTTCAAACTTCGAAAAAATCATATAAATGGTTGTTTCACGTCATTATAAGCCTATATGAACCAAAAATACTGAGTTTTTAAAAATTGAAGAAATTCGATTTTCTAGCCACTAGTGAGTGTAAAATCGCGTTTACTTCACTTCTTTCAAACTGCTTAAAAATCATATAAATCGATGTATTAACTTATAATAAGCCTTTATATCCCAAGAATACTGAGTTTTTAAAAAGACAAGAAATTCGATTTTCTAGCCCCTAGTGGGTGTAAAATCGCGTTTACTTCACTTCCTTCAAACTGCCTAAAAATCATATAAATGGATGTATCACCTCATAATAAGCCTCTATATACCAAGAATATTGAGTTTTTACAAGTCAACAAAAATTGATTTTCTAGACCCTAGTGAGTGTAAAATCGCGTTTACTTCACTTGTTTCAAACTTCGAAAAAATCATATAAATGGTTGTTTCACGCCATAATAAGCCTATATATCCCAAGAATACTGAGTTTTTAAAAAGCGAAGAAATTCGATTTTCTAGCCCCTAGTGAGTGTAAAATAGCGTTTACTTCACTTCTTTCAAACTGCTTAAAAATCATATAAATTGATGTATCACCTCATAATAAGCCTCTATATACCAAAAATACTGAGTTTTCAAACAGTCAAGAAATTCGATTTTCTAGCCTCTATTGAGTGTAGAATCGCGTTTACTTCACTGGTTTCAAACTTCGAAAAAATCATATAAATGGTTGTTTCACGCCATAATAAGCCTATATATACAAAGAATACTGAGTTTTTAAAAAGTCAAGAAATTCGATTTTCTAGCCCCTAGTGGGTGTAAAATCGCGTTTACTTCACTTCTTTCAAACTGCCTAAAAATCATATAAATGGATGTATCACCTCATAATAAGCCTCTATATACCAAGAATATTGAGTTTTTACATGTCAAGAAAATTGATTTTCTAGACCCTAGTGAGTGTAAAATCGCGTTTACTTCACTTGTTTCAAACTTCGAAAAAATCATATAAATGGTTGTTTCACGCCATAATAAGCCTATATATCCCAAGAATACTGAGTTTTTAAAAAGCGAAGAAATTCGATTATCTAGCCCCTAGTGAGTGTAAAATAGCGTTTACTTCACTTCTTTCAAACTGCTTAAAAATCATAAATTGATGTATCACCTCATAATAAGCCTCTATATACCAAAAATACTGAGTTTTCAAGCAGTCAAGAAATTCGATTTTCTAGCCTCTATTGAGTGTAGAATCGCGTTTACTTCACTGGTTTCAAACTTCGAAAAAATCATATAAATGGTTGTTTCACGCCATAATAAGCCTATATATACCAAGAATACTGAGTTTTTAAAAAGTCAAGAAATTCGATTTTATAGCCACTAGTGAGTGTAAAATCGCGTTTACTTCACTTCTTTCAAACTGCCTAAAAATCATATAAATGGTTGTTTCACGCCATAATAAGCCTCTATATACCAAGAATATTGAGTTTTTAACAAGTCAAGACAATTGATTTTCTAGCCCCTAGTAAGTGTAAAATCGCGTTTACTTCACTTCTTTCAAACTAGAAAAAATCATATAAATGCTTGTTTCACATCATAATAAGCTTATATATACCAAGATAACTGAGTTTTTAAAAAGTCAAGAAATTCGATTTTCTAGCCACTAGTGAGTGTAAAATCGCGTTTACTTCGCTTCTTTCAAACTGCTTAAAAATCATATAAATCGATGTATTAACTTATAATAAGGCTCTATATACCAAAAATACTGAGTTTTCAAAAAGTCAAGAAAATCTATTTTCTGGCCCTAGTGAGTGTAAAATCGCGTTTACTTGACTATTTCAAACTGCTTAAAAATCATATAAATGGATGTATCACCTCATAATAAGCCTCTATATACCAAAAATACTGAGTTTTCAAAAAGTTACGAAATTCGATTTTCTAGCCTCTATTGAGTGTAAAATCGCGTTTACTTCACTTCTTTCAAACTTCGAAAAAAACATATAAATGGTTGTTTCACGTCAAAATAAGCCTATATATACCAAGAATACTGAGTTTTTAAAAAGTCAAGAAATTCGATTTTCTATCACCTAGTGAGTGTAAAATCGCGTTTACTTCACTTCTTTCAAACTGCTCAAAAATCATATAAATGGATGTATCACCTCATAATAAGCCCCTATGTACCAAGAATATTGAGTTTCTAACAAGTCAAGAAAATCGATTTTCTAGCCTTCAGTGAGTGTAAAATCGCGTTTACTTTACTTCTTTCAAACTTCGAAAAAATCATATAAATGGTTGTTTCACGTCATAATAAGCCCATATATACCAAGAATACTGAGTTTTTAGAAAGTGAAGAAATTCGATTTTCTAGCCCCTAGTGAGTGTAAAATCGCGTTTACTTCACTTCTTTCAAACTGCTTAAAAATCATATAAATCGATGTATTAACTTATAATAAGCCTTTGTATACCAAAAATACTCAGTTTTCAAAAAGTCAAGAAATTCGATTTTCTAGCCACTAGTGAGTGTAAATTCGCGTTTACTTCACTTCTTTCAAACTTCGAAAAAATCATATAAATGGTTGTTTCACGCCATAATAAGCCTATATATCCCAAGAATACTGAGTTTTTAAAAAGTCAAGAAATTCGATTTTCTAGCCCCTAGTGAGTGTAAAATCGCGTTTACTTCACTTCTTTCATACTGCTTAAAAGTCATATAAATGGATGTATCACCTCATAATAAGCCTCTATATACCAAGAATATTGAGTTTTTAACAAGTCAAGAAAATCGATTTTCTAGCCCCTAGTGAGTGTAAAATCGCGTTTACTTCACTTCTTTCAAACTGCATAAAAATCATATAAATCGATGTATTAACTTATAATAAGCCTCTATATACAAAAATACTGAGTTTTCAAAAAGTCAAGAAAATCGATTTTCTATCCCCTAGTGAGTACAAAATCGCGTTTTCTTCACTTCTTTCAAACTTCGAAAAAATCATATAAATGGTTGTTTCACGTCATTATAAGCCTATATGAACCAAAAATACTGAGTTTTTAAAAATTGAAGAAATTCGATTTTCTAGCCACTAGTGAGTGTAAAATCGCGTTTACTTCACTTCTTTCAAACTGCTTAAAAATCATATAAATCGATGTATTAACTTATAATAAGCCTTTATATCCCAAGAATACTGAGTTTTTAAAAAGACAAGAAATTCGATTTTCTAGCCCCTAGTGGGTGTAAAATCGCGTTTACTTCACTTCCTTCAAACTGCCTAAAAATCATATAAATGGATGTATCACCTCATAATAAGCCTCTATATACCAAGAATATTGAGTTTTTACAAGTCAACAAAAATTGATTTTCTAGACCCTAGTGAGTGTAAAATCGCGTTTACTTCACTTGTTTCAAACTTCGAAAAAATCATATAAATGGTTGTTTCACGCCATAATAAGCCTATATATCCCAAGAATACTGAGTTTTTAAAAAGCGAAGAAATTCGATTTTCTAGCCCCTAGTGAGTGTAAAATAGCGTTTACTTCACTTCTTTCAAACTGCTTAAAAATCATATAAATTGATGTATCACCTCATAATAAGCCTCTATATACCAAAAATACTGAGTTTTCAAACAGTCAAGAAATTCGATTTTCTAGCCTCTATTGAGTGTAGAATCGCGTTTACTTCACTGGTTTCAAACTTCGAAAAAATCATATAAATGGTTGTTTCACGCCATAATAAGCCTATATATACCAAGAATACTGAGTTTTTAAAAAGTCAAGAAATTCGATTTTCTAGCCCCTAGTGGGTGTAAAATCGCGTTTACTTCACTTCTTTCAAACTGCCTAAAAATCATATAAATGGATGTAACACCTCATAATAGGCCTCTATATACCAAGAATATTGAGTTTTTACATGTCAAGAAAATTGATTTTCTAGACCCTAGTGAGTGTAAAATCGCGTTTACTTCACTTGTTTCAAACTTCGAAAAAATCATATAAATGGTTGTTTCACGCCATAATAAGCCTATATATCCCAAGAATACTGAGTTTTTAAAAAGCGAAGAAATTCGATTTTCTAGCCCCTAGTGAGTGTAAAATAGCGTTTACTTCACTTCTTTCAAACTGCTTAAAAATCATAAATTGATGTATCACCTCATAATAAGCCTCTATATACCAAAAATACTGAGTTTTCAAACAGTCAAGAAATTCGATTTTCTAGCCTCTATTGAGTGTAGAATCGCGTTTACTTCACTGGTTTCAAACTTCGAAAAAATCATATAAATGGTTGTTTCACGCCATAATAAGCCTATATATACCAAGAATACTGAGTTTTTAAAAAGTCAAGAAATTAGATTTTATAGCCACTAGTGAGTGTAAAATCGCGTTTACTTCACTTCTTTCAAACTGCCTAAAAATCATATAAATGGATGTATCACCTCATAATAAGCCTCTATATACCAAGAATATTGAGTTTATAACAAGTCAAGACAATTGATTTTCTAGCCCCTAGTGAGTGTAAAATCGCGTTTACTTCACTTCTTTCAAACTAGAAAAAATCATATAAATGCTTGTTTCACATCATAATAAGCTTATATATACCAAGATAACTGAGTTTTTAAAAAGTCAAGAAATTCGATTTTCTAGCCTCTATTGAGTGTAAAATCGCGTTTACTTCACTTCTTTCAAACTTCGAAAAAAACATATAAATGGTTGTTTCACGCCATAATAAGCCTCTATATACCAAAAATACTGAGTTTTCAAACAGTCAAGAAATTCGATTTTCTAGCCTCTATTGAGTGTAGAATCGCGTTTACTTCACTGGTTTCAAACTTCGAAAAAATCATATAAATGGTTGTTTCACGCCATAATAAGCCTATATATACCAAGAATACTGAGTTTTTAAAAAGTCAAGAAATTAGATTTTATAGCCACTAGTGAGTGTAAAATCGCGTTTACTTCACTTCTTTCAAACTGCTTAAAAATCATATAAATCGATGTATTAACTTATAATAAGGCTCTATATACCAAAAATACTGAGTTTTCAAAAAGTCAAGAAAATCGATTTTCTGGCCCTAGTGAGTGTAAAATCGCGTTTACTTGACTATTTCAAACTGCTTAAAAATCATATAAATGGATGTATCACCTCATAATAAGCCTCTATATACCAAAAATACTGAGTTTTCAAAAAGTCACGAAATTCGATTTTCTAGCCTCTATTGAGTGTAAAATCGCGTTTACTTCACTTCTTTCAAACTTCGAAAAAAACATATAAATGGTTGTTTCACGCCATAATAAGCCTATATATACCAAGAATACTGAGTTTTTAAAAAGTCAAGAAATTCGATTTTATAGCCACTAGTGAGCGTAAAATCGCGTTTACTTCACTTCTTTCAAACTGCCTAAAAATCATATAAATGGATGTATCACCTCATAATAAGCCTCTGTATACCAAGAATATTGAGTTTTTAACAAGTCAAGAAAATTGCTTTTTTAGCCCCTAGTGAGTGTAAAATCGCGTTTACTTCACTTCTTTCAAACTGCTTAAAAATCATATAAGTCGATGTATTAACTTATAATATGCCTCTATATACCAAAAATACTGAGTTTTCAAAAAGTCAAGAAAATCGATTTTCACGCCACTAGTGAGAGTAAAATCGCGTTTACTTCACTTCTTTCAAACTGCTTAAAAATCATATAAATCGATGTATTAAATTATAATAAGCCTTTATATCCCAAGAATACTGAGTTTTTAAAAAGTCAAGAAATTCGATTTTCTAGCCCCTAGTGAGTGTAAAATCGCGTTTACTTCACTTCTTTCAAACTGCCTAAAAATCATATAAATGGATGTATCACCTCATAATAAGCCTCTATATACCAAGAATATTGAGTTTTTAACAAGTCGAGAAAATTGATTTTCTAGACCCTAGTGAGTGTAAAATCGCGTTTACTTCACTTCTTTCAAACTTCGAAAAAATCATATAAATGGTTGTTTCACGTCATAATAAGCCTATATATACCAGAATATTGAGTTTTTAAAAAGTCAAGAAATTCGATTTTCTAGCCCCTAGTGAGTGTAAAATCGCGTTTACTTCACTTCTTTCAAACTGCTTAAAAATCATATAAATCGATGTATTAACTTATAATAAGCCTCTATATACAAAAATACTGAGTTTTCAAAAAGTCAAGAAAATCGATTTTCAATCCCCTAGTGAGTATAAAATCGCGTTTTCTTCACTTCTTTCAAACTTCGAAAAAATCATATAAATGGTTGTTTTACGTCATTATAAGCCTATATGAACCAAAAATACTGAGTTTTTAAAAATTGAAGAAATTCGATTTTCTAGCCACTAGTGAGTGTAAAATCGCGTTTACTTCACTTCTTTCAAACTGCTTAAAAATCATATAAATCGATGTATTAACTTATAATAAGCCTTTATATCCCAAGAATACTGAGTTTTTAAAAAGACAAGAAATTCGATTTTCTAGCCCCTAGTGGGTGTAAAATCGCGTTTACTTCACTTCCTTCAAACTGCCTAAAAATCATATAAATGGATGCATCACCTCATAATAAGCCTCTATATACCAAGAATATTGAGTTTTTACAAGTCAACAAAAATTGATTTTCTAGACCCTAGTGAGTGTAAAATCGCGTTTACTTCACTTGTTTCAAACTTCGAAAAAATCATATAAATGGTTGTTTCACGCCATAATAAGCCTATATATCCCAAGAATACTGAGTTTTTAAAAAGCGAAGAAATTCGATTTTCTAGCCCCTAGTGAGTGTAAAATAGCGTTTACTTCACTTCTTTCAAACTGCTTAAAAATCATATAAATTGATGTATCACCTCATAATAAGCCTCTATATACCAAAAATACTGAGTTTTCAAACAGTCAAGAAATTCGATTTTCTAGCCTCTATTGAGTGTAGAATCGCGTTTACTTCACTGGTTTCAAACTTCGAAAAAATCATATAAATGGTTGTTTCACGCCATAATAAGCCTATATATACCAAGAATACTGAGTTTTTAAAAAGTCAAGAAATTCGATTTTCTAGCCCCTAGTGGGTGTAAAATCGCGTTTACTTCACTTCTTTCAAACTGCCTAAAAATCATATAAATGGATGTATCACCTCATAATAAGCCTCTATATACCAAAAATACTGAGTTTTCAAACAGTCAAGAAATTCGATTTTCTAGCCTCTATTGAGTGTAGAATCGCGTTTACTTCACTGGTTTCAAACTTCGAAAAAATCATATAAATGGTTGTTTCACGCCATAATAAGCCTATATATACCAAGAATACTGAGTTTTTAAAAAGCGAAGAAATTCGATTTTCTAGCCCCTAGTGAGTGTAAAATAGCGTTTACTTCACTTCTTTCAAACTGCTTAAAAATCATATAAATTGATGTATCACCTCATAATAAGCCTCTATATACCAAAAATACTGAGTTTTCAAACAGTCAAGAATTTCGATTTTCTAGCCTCTATTGAGTGTAGAATCGCGTTTACTTCACTGGTTTCAAACTTCGAAAAAATCATATAAATGGTTGTTTCACGCCATAATAAGCCTATATATACCAAGAATACTGAGTTTTTAAAAAGTCAAGAAATTCGATTTTATAGCCACTAGTGAGTGTAAAATCGCGTTTACTTCACTTCTTTCAAACTGCCTAAAAATCATATAAATGGTTGTTACACGCCATAATAAGCCTCTATATACCAAGAATATTGAGTTTTTAACAAGTCAAGACAATTGATTTTCTAGCCCCTAGTGAGTGTAAAATCGCGTTTACTTCACTTCTTTCAAACTAGAAAAAATCATATAAATGCTTGTTTCACATCATAATAAGCTTATATATACCAAGATAACTGAGTTTTTAAAAAGTCAAGAAATTCGATTTTCTAGCCACTAGTGAGTGTAAAATTCGCGTTTACTTCACTTCTTTCAAACTGCTTAAAAATCATATAAATCGATGTATTAACTTATAATAAGGCTCTATATACCAAAAATACTGAGTTTTCAAAAAGTCAAGAAAATCGATTTTCTGGCCCTAGTGAGTGTAAAATCGCGTTTACTTGACTATTTCAAACTGCTTAAAAATCATATAAATGGATGTATCACCTCATAATAAGCCTCTATATACCAAAAATACTGAGTTTTCAAAAAGTTACGAAATTCGATTTTCTAGCCTCTATTGAGTGTAAAATCGCGTTTACTTCACTTCTTTCAAACTTCGAAAAAAACATATAAATGGTTGTTTCACGTCATAATAAGCCTATATATACCAAGAATACTGAGTTTTTAAAAAGTCAAGAAATTCGATTTTCTATCACCTAGTGAGTGTAAAATCGCGTTTACTTCACTTCTTTCAAACTGCTCAAAAATCATATAAATGGATGTATCACCTCATAATAAGCCCCTATGTACCAAGAATATTGAGTTTCTAACAAGTCAAGAAAATCGATTTTCTAGCCTTCAGTGAGTGTAAAATCGCGTTTACTTTACTTCTTTCAAACTTCGAAAAAATCATATAAATGGTTGTTTCACGTCATAATAAGCCCATATATACCAAGAATACTGAGTTTTTAGAAAGTGAAGAAATTCGATTTTCTAGCCCCTAGTGAGTGTAAAATCGCGTTTACTTCACTTCTTTCAAACTGCTTAAAAAACATATAAATCGATGTATTAACTTATAAAAAGCCTTTGTATACCAAAAATACTCAGTTTTCAAAAAGTCAAGAAATTCGATTTTCTAGCCACTAGTGAGTGTAAATTCGCGTTTACTTCACTTCTTTCAAACTTCGAAAAAATCATATAAATGGTTGTTTCACGCCATAATAAGCCTATATATCCCAAGAATACTGAGTTTTTAAAAAGTCAAGAAATTCGATTTTCTAGCCCCTAGTGAGTGTAAAATCGCGTTTACTTCACTTCTTTCATACTGCTTAAAAGTCATATAAATGGATGTATCACCTCATAATAAGCCTCTATATACCAAGAATATTGAGTTTTTAACAAGTCAAGAAAATCGATTTTCTAGCCCCTAGTGAGTGTAAAATCGCGTTTACTTCACTTCTTTGAAACTGCATAAAAATCATATAAATCGATGTATTAACTTATAATAAGCCTCTATATACAAAAATACTGAGTTTTCAAAAAGTCAAGAAAATCGATTTTCTATCCCCTAGTGAGTATAAAATCGCGTTTTCTTCACTTCTTTCAAACTTCGAAAAAATCATATAAATGGTTGTTTCACGTCATTATAAGCCTATATGAACCAAAAATACTGAGTTTTTAAAAATTGAAGAAATTCGATTTTCTAGCCACTAGTGAGTGTAAAATCGCGTTTACTTCACTTCTTTCAAACTGCTTAAAAATCATATAAATCGATGTATTAACTTATAATAAGCCTTTATATCCCAAGAATACTGAGTTTTTAAGAAGACAAGAAATTCGATTTTCTAGCCCCTAGTGGGTGTAAAATCGCGTTTACTTCACTTCCTTCAAACTGCCTAAAAATCATATAAATGGATGTATCACCTCATAATAAGCCTCTATATACCAAGAATATTGAGTTTTTACAAGTCAACAAAAATTGATTTTCTAGACCCTAGTGAGTGTAAAATCGCGTTTACTTCACTTGTTTCAAACTTCGAAAAAATCATATAAATGTTTGTTTCACGCCATAATAAGCCTATATATCCCAAGAATACTGAGTTTTTAAAAAGCGAAGAAATTCGATTTTCTAGCCCCTAGTGAGTGTAAAATAGCGTTTACTTCACTTCTTTCAAACTGCTTAAAAATCATATAAATTGATGTATCACCTCATAATAAGCCTCTATATACCAAAAATACTGAGTTTTCAAACAGTCAAGAAATTCGATTTTCTAGCCTCTATTGAGTGTAGAATCGCGTTTACTTCACTGGTTTCAAACTTCGAAAAAATCATATAAATGGTTGTTTCACGCCATTATAAGCCTATATATACCAAGAATACTGAGTTTTTAAAAAGTCAAGAAATTCGATTTTCTAGCCCCTAGTGGGTGTAAAATCGCGTTTACTTCACTTCTTTCAAACTGCCTAAAAATCATATAAATGGATGTATCACCTCATAATAAGCCTCTATATACCAAGAATATTGAGTTTTTACATGTCAAGAAAATTGATTTTCTAGACCCTAGTGAGTGTAAAATCGCGTTTACTTCACTTGTTTCAAACTTCGAAAAAATCATATAAATGGTTGTTTCACGCCATAATAAGCCTATATATCCCAAGAATACTGAGTTTTTAAAAAGCGAAGAAATTCGATTTTCTAGCCCCTAGTGAGTGTAAAATAGCGTTTACTTCACTTCTTTCAAACTGCTTAAAAATCATAAATTGATGTATCACCTCATAATAAGCCTCTATATACCAAAAATACTGAGTTTTCAAACAGTCAAGAAATTCGATTTTCTAGCCTCTATTGAGTGTAGAATCGCGTTTACTTCACTGGTTTCAAACTTCGAAAAAATCATATAAATGGTTGTTTCACGCCATAATAAGCCTATATATACCAAGAATACTGAGTTTTTAAAAAGCGAAGAAATTCGATTTTCTAGCCCCTAGTGAGTGTAAAATAGCGTTTACTTCACTTCTTTCAAACTGCTTAAAAATCATATAAATTGATGTATCACCTCATAATAAGCCTCTATATACCAAAAATACTGAGTTTTCAAACAGTCAAGAATTTCGATTTTCTAGCCTCTATTGAGTGTAGAATCGCGTTTACTTCACTGGTTTCAAACTTCGAAAAAATCATATAAATGGTTGTTTCACGCCATAATAAGCCTATATATACCAAGAATACTGAGTTTTTAAAAAGTCAAGAAATTCGATTTTATAGCCACTAGTGAGTGTAAAATCGCGTTTACTTCACTTCTTTCAAACTGCCTAAAAATCATATAAACGGTTGTTTCACGCCATAATAAGCCTCTATATACCAAGAATATTGAGTTTTTAACAAGTCAAGACAATTGATTTTCTAGCCCCTAGTGAGTGTAAAATCGCGTTTACTTCACTTCTTTCAAACTAGAAAAAATCATATAAATGCTTGTTTCACATCATAATAAGCTTATATATACCAAGATAACTGAGTTTTTAAAAAGTCAAGAAATTCGATTTTCTAGCCCCTAGTGGGTGTAAAATCGCGTTTACTTCACTTCTTTCAAACTGCCTAAAAATCATATAAATGGATGTATCACCTCATAATAAGCCTCTATATACCAAGAATATTGAGTTTTTACATGTCAAGAAAATTGATTTTCTAGACCCTAGTGAGTGTAAAATCGCGTTTACTTCACTTGTTTAAAACTTCGAAAAAATCATATAAATGGTTGTTTCACGCCATTATAAGCCTATATATCCCAAGAATACTGAGTTTTTAAAAAGCGAAGAAATTCGATTTTCTAGCCCCTAGTGAGTGTAAAATAGCGTTTACTTCACTTCTTTCAAACTGCTTAAAAATCATAAATTGATGTATCACCTCATAATAAGCCTCTATATACCAAAAATACTGAGTTTTCAAACAGTCAAGAAATTCGATTTTCTAGCCTCTATTGAGTGTAGAATCGCGTTTACTTCACTGGTTTCAAACTTCGAAAAAATCATATAAATGGTTGTTTCACGCCATAATAAGCCTATATATACCAAGAATACTGAGTTTTTAAAAAGTCAAGAAATTCGATTTTATAGCCACTAGTGAGTGTAAAATCGCGTTTACTTCACTTCTTTCAAACTGCCTAAAAATCATATAAATGGATGTATCACCTCATAATAAGCCTCTATATACCAAGAATATTGAGTTTTTAACAAGTCAAGACAATTGATTTTCTAGCCACTAGTGAGTGTAAAATCGCGTTTACTTCACTTCTTTCAAACTAGAAAAAATCATATAAATGCTTGTTTCACATCATAATAAGCTTATATATACCAAGATAACTGAGTTTTTAAAAAGTCAAGAAATTCGATTTTCTAGCCACTAGTGAGTGTAAAATCGCGTTTACTTCACTTCTTTCAAACTGCTTAAAAATCATATAAATCGATGTATTAACTTATAATAAGGCTCTATATACCAAAAATACTGAGTTTTCAAAAAGTCAAGAAAATCGATTTTCTGGCCCTAGTGAGTGTAAAATCGCGTTTACTTGACTATTTCAAACTGCTTAAAAATCATATAAATGGATGTATCACCTCATAATAAGCCTCTATATACCAAAAATACTGAGTTTTCAAAAAGTCACGAAATCCGATTTTCTAGCCTCTATTGAGTGTAAAATCGCGTTTACTTCACTTCTTTCAAACTTCGAAAAAAACATATAAATGGTTGTTTCACGCCATAATAAGCCTATATATACCAAGAATACTGAGTTTTTAAAAAGTCAAGAAATTCGATTTTATGGCCACTAGTGAGCGTAAAATCGCGTTTACTTCACTTCTTTCAAACTGCCTAAAAATCATATAAATGGATGTATCACCTCATAATAAGCCTCTGTATACCAAGAATATTGAGTTTTTAACAAGTCAAGAAAATTGCTTTTTTAGCCCCTAGTGAGTGTAAAATCGCGTTTACTTCACTTCTTTCAAACTGCTTAAAAATCATATAAGTCGATGTATTAACTTATAATATGCCTCTATATACCAAAAATACTGAGTTTTCAAAAAGTCAAGAAAATCGATTTTCACGCCACTAGTGAGAGTAAAATCGCGTTTACTTCACTTCTTTCAAACTGCTTAAAAATCATATAAATCGATGTATTAAATTATAATAAGCCTTTATATCCCAAGAATACTGAGTTTTTAAAAAGTCAAGAAATGCGATTTTCTAGCCCCTAGTGAGTGTAAAATCGCGTTTACTTCACTTCTTTCAAACTGCCTAAAAATCATATAAATGGATGTATCACCTCATAATAAGCCTCTATATACCAAGAATATTGAGTTTTTAACAAGTCGAGAAAATTGATTTTCTAGACCCTAGTGAGTGTAAAATCGCGTTTACTTCACTTCTTTCAAACTTCGAAAAAATCATATAAATGGTTGTTTCACGTCATAATAAGCCTATATATACCAGAATATTGAGTTTTTAAAAAGTCAAGAAATTCGATTTTCTAGCCCCTAGTGAGTGTAAAATCGCGTTTACTTCACTTCTTTCAAACTGCTTAAAAATCATATAAATCGATGTATTAACTTATAATAAGCCTCTATATACAAAAATACTGAGTTTTCAAAAAGTCAAGAAAATCGATTTTCTATCCCCTAGTGAGTATAAAATCGCGTTTTCTTCACTTCTTTCAAACTTCGAAAAAATCATATAAATGGTTGTTTCACGTCATTATAAGCCTATATGAACCAAAAATACTGAGTTTTTAAAAATTGAAGAAATTCGATTTTCTAGCCACTAGTGAGTGTAAAATCGCGTTTACTTCACTTCTTTCAAACTGCTTAAAAATCATATAAATCGATGTATTAACTTATAATAAGCCTTTATATCCCAAGAATACTGAGTTTTTAAAAAGACAAGAAATTCGATTTTCTAGCCCCTAGTGGGTGTAAAATCGCGTTTACTTCACTTCCTTCAAACTGCCTAAAAATCATATAAATGGATGTATCACCTCATAATAAGCCTCTATATACCAAGAATATTGAGTTTTTACAAGTCAACAAAAATTGATTTTCTAGACCCTAGTGAGTGTAAAATCGCGTTTACTTCACTTGTTTCAAACTTCGAAAAAATCATATAAATGGTTGTTTCACGCCATAATAAGCCTATATATCCCAGGAATACTGAGTTTTTAAAAAGCGAAGAAATTCGATTTTCTAGCCCCTAGTGAGTGTAAAATAGCGTTTACTTCACTTCTTTCAAACTGCTTAAAAATCATATAAATTGATGTATCACCTCATAATAAGCCTCTATATACCAAAAATACTGAGTTTTCAAACAGTCAAGAAATTCGATTTTCTAGCCTCTATTGAGTGTAGAATCGCGTTTACTTCACTGGTTTCAAACTTCGAAAAAATCATATAAATGGTTGTTTCACGCCATAATAAGCCTATATATACCAAGAATACTGAGTTTTTAAAAAGTCAAGAAATTCGATTTTCTAGCCCCTAGTGGGTGTAAAATCGCGTTTACTTCACTTCTTTCAAACTGCATAAAAATCATATAAATGGATGTATCACCTCATAATAAGCCTCTATATACCAAGAATATTGAGTTTTTACATGTCAAGAAAATTGATTTTCTAGACCCTAGTGAGTGTAAAATCGCGTTTACTTCACTTGTTTCAAACTTCGAAAAAATCATATAAATGGTTGTTTCACGCCATAATAAGCCTATATATCCCAAGAATACTGAGTTTTTAAAAAGCGAAGAAATTCGATTTTCTAGCCCCTAGTGAGTGTAAAATAGCGTTTACTTCACTTCTTTCAAACTGCTTAAAAATCATAAATTGATGTATCACCTCATAATAAGCCTCTATATACCAAAAATACTGAGTTTTCAAACAGTCAAGAAATTCGATTTTCTAGCCTCTATTGAGTGTAGAATCGCGTTTACTTCACTGGTTTCAAACTTCGAAAAAATCATATAAATGGTTGTTTCACGCCATAATAAGCCTATATATACCAAGAATACTGAGTTTTTAAAAAGCGAAGAAATTCGATTTTCTAGCCCCTAGTGAGTGTAAAATAGCGTTTACTTCACTTCTTTCAAACTGCTTAAAAATCATATAAATTGATGTATCACCTCATAATAAGCCTCTATATACCAAAAATACTGAGTTTTCAAACAGTCAAGAATTTCGATTTTCTAGCCTCTATTGAGTGTAGAATCGCGTTTACTTCACTGGTTTCAAACTTCGAAAAAATCATATAAATGGTTGTTTCACGCCATAATAAGCCTATATATACCAAGAATACTGAGTTTTTAAAAAGTCAAGAAATTCGATTTTATAGCCACTAGTGAGTGTAAAATCGCGTTTACTTCACTTCTTTCAAACTGCCTAAAAATCATATAAATGGTTGTTTCACGCCATAATAAGCCTCTATATACCAAGAATATTGAGTTTTTAAAAAGTCAAGACAATTGATTTTCTAGCCCCTAGTGAGTGTAAAATCGCGTTTACTTCACTTCTTTCAAACTAGAAAAAATCATATAAAAGCTTGTTTCACATCATAATAAGCTTATATATACCAAGATAACTGAGTTTTTAAAAAGTCAAGAAATTCGATTTTCTAGCCACTAGTGAGTGCAAAATCGCATTTACTTCACTTCTTTCAAACTGCTTAAAAATCATATAAATCGATGTATTAACTTATAATAAGGCTCTATATACCAAAAATACTGAGTTTTCAAAAAGTCAAGAAAATCGATTTTCTGGCCCTAGTGAGTGTAAAATCGCGTTTACTTGACTATTTCAAACTGCTTAAAAATCATATAAATGGATGTATCACCTCATAATAAGCCTCTATATACCAAAAATACTGAGTTTTCAAAAAGTTACGAAATTCGATTTTCTAGCCTCTATTGAGTGTAAAATCGCGTTTACTTCACTTCTTTCAAACTTCGAAAAAAACATATAAATGGTTGTTTCACGTCATAATAAGCCTATATATACCAAGAATACTGAGTTTTTAAAAAGTCAAGAAATTCGATTTTCTATCACCTAGTGAGTGTAAAATCGCGTTTACTTCACTTCTTTCAAACTGCTCAAAAATCATATAAATGGATGTATCACCTCATAATAAGCCCCTATGTACCAAGAATATTGAGTTTCTAACAAGTCAAGAAAATCGATTTTCTAGCCTTCAGTGAGTGTAAAATCGCGTTTACTTTACTTCTTTCAAACTTCGAAAAAATCATATAAATGGTTGTTTCACGTCATAATAAGCCCATATATACCAAGAATACTGAGTTTTTAGAAAGTGAAGAAATTCGATTTTCTAGCCCCTAGTGAGTGTAAAATCGCGTTTACTTCACTTCTTTCAAACTGCTTAAAAATCATATAAATCGATGTATTAACTTATAATAAGCCTTTGTATACCAAAAATACTCAGTTTTCAAAAAGTCAAGAAATTCGATTTTCTAGCCACTAGTGAGTGTAAATTCGCGTTTACTTCACTTCTTTCAAACTTCGAAAAAATCATATAAATGGTTGTTTCACGCCATAATAAGCCTATATATCCCAAGAATACTGAGTTTTTAAAAAGTCAAGAAATTCGATTTTCTAGCCCCTAGTGAGTGTAAAATCGCGTTTACTTCACTTCTTTCATACTGCTTAAAAGTCATATAAATGCATGTATCACCTCATAATAAGCCTCTATATACCAAGAATATTGAGTTTTTAACAAGTCAAGAAAATCGATTTTCTAGCCCCTAGTGAGTGTAAAATCGCGTTTACTTCACTTCTTTCAAACTGCTTAAAAATCATATAAATCGATGTATTAACTTATAATAAGCCTCTATATACAAAAATACTGAGTTTTCAAAAAGTCAAGAAAATCGATTTTCTATCCCCTAGTGAGTATAAAATCGCGTTTTCTTCACTTCTTTCAAACTTCGAAAAAATCATATAAATGGTTGTTTCACGTCATTATAAGCCTATATGAACCAAAAATACTGAGTTTTTAAAAATTGAAGAAATTCGATTTTCTAGCCACTAGTGAGTGTAAAATCGCGTTTACTTCACTTCTTTCAAACTGCTTAAAAATCATATAAATCGATGTATTAACTTATAATAAGCCTTTATATCCCAAGAATACTGAGTTTTTAAAAAGACAAGAAATTCGATTTTCTAGCCCCTAGTGGGTGTAAAATCGCGTTTACTTCACTTCCTTCAAACTGCCTAAAAATCATATAAATGGATGTATCACCTCATAATAAGCCTCTATATACCAAGAATATTGAGTTTTTACAAGTCAACAAAAATTGATTTTCTAGACCCTAGTGAGTGTAAAATCGCGTTTACTTCACTTGTTTCAAACTTCGAAAAAATCATATAAATGGTTGTTTCACGCCATAATAAGCCTATATATCCCAAGAATACTGAGTTCTTAAAAAGCGAAGAAATTCGATTTTCTAGCCCCTAGTGAGTGTAAAATAGCGTTTACTTCACTTCTTTCAAACTGCTTAAAAATCATATAAATTGATGTATCACCTCATAATAAGCCTCTATATACCAAAAATACTGAGTTTTCAAACAGTCAAGAAATTCGATTTTCTAGCCTCTATTGAGTGTAGAATCGCGTTTACTTCACTGGTTTCAAACTTCGAAAAAATCATATAAATGGTTGTTTCACGCCATAATAAGCCTATATATACCAAGAATACTGAGTTTTTAAAAAGTCAAGAAATTCGATTTTCTAGACCCTAGTGAGTGTAAAATCGCGTTTACTTCACTTGTTTCAAACTTCGAAAAAATCATATAAATGGTTGTTTCACGCCATAATAAGCCTATATATCCCAAGAATACTGAGTTCTTAAAAAGCGAAGAAATTCGATTTTCTAGCCCCTAGTGGGTGTAAAATCGCGTTTACTTCACTTCTTTCAAACTGCCTAAAAATCATATAAATGGATGTATCACCTCATAATAAGCCTCTATATACCAAGAATATTGAGTTTTTACATGTCAAGAAAATTGATTTTCTAGAACCCTAGTGAGTGTAAAATCGCGTTTACTTCACTTGTTTCAAACTTCGAAAAAATCATATAAATGGTTGTTTCACGCCATAATAAGCCTATATATCCCAAGAATACTGAGTTTTTAAAAAGCGAAGAAATTCGATTTTCTAGCCCATAGTGAGTGTAAAATAGCGTTTACTTCACTTCTTTCAAACTGCTTAAAAATCATATAAATTGATGTATCACCTCATAATAAGCCTCTATATACCAAAAATACTGAGTTTTCAAACAGTCAAGAAATTCGATTTTCTAGCCTCTATTGAGTGTAGAATCGCGTTTACTTCACTGGTTTCAAACTTCGAAAAAATCATATAAATGGTTGTTTCACGCCATAATAAGCCTATATATACCAAGAATACTGAGTTTTTAAAAAGTCAAGAAATTAGATTTTATAGCCACTAGTGAGTGTAAAATCGCGTTTACTTCACTTCTTTCAAACTGCCTAAAAATCATATAAATGGTTGTTTCACGCCATAATAAGCCTCTATATACCAAGAATATTGAGTTTTTAACAAGTCAAGACAATTGATTTTCTAGCCCCTAGTGAGTGTAAAATCGCGTTTACTTCACTTCTTTCAAACTAGAAAAAATCATATAAATGCTTGTTTCACATCATAATAAGCTTATATATACCAAGATAACTGAGTTTTTAAAAAGTCAAGAAATTCGATTTTCTAGCCCCTAGTGGGTGTAAAATCGCGTTTACTTCACTTCTTTCAAACTGCCTAAAAATCATATAAATGGATGTATCACCTCATAATAAGCCTCTATATACCAAGAATATTGAGTTTTTACATGTCAAGAAAATTGATTTTCTAGACCCTAGTGAGTGTAAAATCGCGTTTACTTCACTTGTTTCAAACTTCGAAAAAATCATATAAATGGTTGTTTCACGCCATAATAAGCCTATATATCCCAAGAATACTGAGTTTTTAAAAAGCGAAGAAATTCGATTTTCTAGCCCCTAGTGAGTGTAAAATAGCGTTTACTTCACTTCTTTCAAACTGCTTAAAAATCATAAATTGATGTATCACCTCATAATAAGCCTCTATATACCAAAAATACTGAGTTTTCAAACAGTCAAGAAATTCGATTTTCTAGCCTCTATTGAGTGTAGAATCGCGTTTACTTCACTGGTTTCAAACTTCGAAAAAATCATATAAATGGTTGTTTCACGCCATAATAAGCCTATATATACCAAGAATACTGAGTTTTTAAAAAGTCAAGAAATTCGATTTTATAGCAACTAGTGAGTGTAAAATCGCGTTTACTTCACTTCTTTCAAACTGCCTAAAAATCATATAAATGGATGTATCACCTCATAATAAGCCTCTATATACCAAGAATATTGAGTTTTTAACAAGTCAAGACAATTGATTTTCTAGCCCCTAGTGAGTGTAAAATCGCGTTTACTTCACTTCTTTCAAACTAGAAAAAATCATATAAATGCTTGTTTCACATCATAATAAGCTTATATATACCAAGATAACTGAGTTTTTAAAAAGTCAAGAAATTCGATTTTCTAGCCACTAGTGAGTGTAAAATCGCGTTTACTTCACTTCTTTCAAACTGCTTAAAAATCATATAAATCGATGTATTAACTTATAATAAGGCTCTATATACCAAAAATACTGAGTTTTCAAAAAGTCAAGAAAATCGATTTTCTGGCCCTAGTGAGTGTAAAATCGCGTTTACTTGACTATTTCAAACTGCTTAAAAATCATATAAATGGATGTATCACCTCATAATAAGCCTCTATATACCAAAAATACTGAGTTTTCAAAAAGTCACGAAATCCGATTTTCTAGCCTCTATTGAGTGTAAAATCGCGTTTACTTCACTTCTTTCAAACTTCGAAAAAAACATATAAATGGTTGTTTCACGCCATAATAAGCCTATATATACCAAGAATACTGAGTTTTTAAAAAGTCAAGAAATTCGATTTTATAGCCACTAGTGAGCGTAAAATCGCGTTTACTTCACTTCTTTCAAACTGCCTAAAAATCATATAAATGGATGTATCACCTCATAATAAGCCTCTGTATACCAAGAATATTGAGTTTTTAACAAGTCAAGAAAATTGCTTTTTTAGCCCCTAGTGAGTGTAAAATCGCGTTTACTTCACTTCTTTCAAACTGCTTAAAAATCATATAAGTCGATGTATTAACTTATAATAAGCCTCTATATACAAAAATACTGAGTTTTCAAAAAGTCAAGAAAATCGATTTTCTATCCCCTAGTGAGTATAAAATCGCGTTTTCTTCACTTCTTTCAAACTTCGAAAAAATCATATAAATGGTTGTTTCACGTCATTATAAGCCTATATGAACCAAAAATACTGAGTTTTTAAAAATTGAAGAAATTCGATTTTCTAGCCACTAGTGAGTGTAAAATCGCGTTTACTTCACTTCTTTCAAACTGCTTAAAAATCATATAAATCGATGTATTAACTTATAATAAGCCTTTATATCCCAAGAATACTGAGTTTTTAACAAGTCAAGAAAATTAATTTTTTAGACCCTAGTGATTGTAAAATCGCGTTTACTTCACTTGTTTCAAACTTCGAAAAAATCATATAAATGGTTGTTTCACGCCATAATAAGCCTATATATACCAAGAATACTGAGTTTTTAAAAAGCGAAGAAATTCGATTTTCTAGCCCCTAGTGAGTGTAAAATAGCGTTTACTTCACTTCTTTCAAACTGCTTAAAAATCATATAAATTGATGTATCACCTCATAATAAGCCTCTATATACCAAAAATACTGAGTTTTCAAACAGTCAAGAAATTCGATTTTCTAGCCTCTATTGAGTGTAGAATCGCGTTTACTTCACTGGTTTCAAACTTCGAAAAAATCATATAAATGGTTGTTTCACGCCATAATAAGCCTATATATACCAAGAATACTGAGTTTTTAAAAAGTCAAGAAATTCGATTTTGTAGCCCCTAGTGGGTGTAAAATCGCGTTTACTTCACTTCTTTCAAACTGCCTAAAAATCATATAAATGGATGTATCACCTCATAATAAGCCTCTATATACCAAGAATATTGAGTTTTTACATGTCAAGAAAATTGATTTTCTAGAACCCTAGTGAGTGTAAAATCGTGTTTACTTCACTTGTTTCAAACTTCGAAAAAATCATATAAATGGTTGTTTCACGCCATAATAAGCCTATATATCCCAAGAATACTGAGTTTTTAAAAAGCGAAGAAATTCGATTTTCTAGCCCCTAGTGAGTGTAAAATAGCGTTTACTTCACTTCTTTCAAACTGCTTAAAAATCATATAAATTGATGTATCACCTCATAATAAGCCTCTATATACCAAAAATACTGAGTTTTCAAACAGTCAAGAAATTCGATTTTCTAGCCTCTATTGAGTGTAGAATCGCGTTTACTTCACTGGTTTCAAACTTCGAAAAAATCATATAAATGGTTGTTTCACGCCATAATAAGCCTATATATACCAAGAATACTGAGTTTTTAAAAAGTCAAGAAATTAGATTTTATAGCCACTAGTGAGTGTAAAATCGCGTTTACTTCACTTCTTTCAAACTGCCTAAAAATCATATAAATGGTTGTTTCACGCCATAATAAGCCTCTATATACCAAGAATATTGAGTTTTTAACAAGTCAAGACAATTGATTTTCTAGCCCCTAGTGAGTGTAAAATCGCGTTTACTTCACTTCTTTCAAACTAGAAAAAATCATATAAATGCTTGTTTCACATCATAATAAGCTTATATATACCAAGATAACTTCGTTTTTAAAAAGTCAAGAAATTCGATTTTCTAGCCCCTAGTGGGTGTAAAATCGCGTTTACTTCACTTCTTTCAAACTGCCTAAAAATCATATAAATGGATGTATCACCTCATAATAAGCCTCTATATACCAAGAATATTGAGTTTTTACATGTCAAGAAAATTGATTTTCTAGACCCTAGTGAGTGTAAAATCGCGTTTACTTCACTTGTTTCAAACTTCGAAAAAATCATATAAATGGTTGTTTCACGCCATAATAAGCCTATATATCCCAAGAATACTGAGTTTTTAAAAAGCGAAGAAATTCGATTTTCTAGCCCCTAGTGAGTGTAAAATAGCGTTTACTTCACTTCTTTCAAACTGCTTAAAAATCATAAATTGATGTATCACCTCATAATAAGCCTCTATATACCAAAAATACTGAGTTTTCAAACAGTCAAGAAATTCGATTTTCTAGCCTCTATTGAGTGTAGAATCGCGTTTACTTCACTGGTTTCAAACTTCGAAAAAATCATATAAATGGTTGTTTCACGCCATAAAAGCCTATATATATACCAAGAATACTGAGTTTTTAAAAAGTCAAGAAATTCGATTTTATAGCCACTAGTGAGTGTAAAATCGCGTTTACTTCACTTCTTTCAACCTGCCTAAAAATCATATAAATGGATGTATCACCTCATAATAAGCCTCTATATACCAAGAATATTGAGTTTTTAACAAGTCAAGACAATTGATTTTCTAGCCCCTAGTGAGTGTAAAATCGCGTTTACTTCACTTCTTTCAAACTAGAAAAAATCATATAAATGCTTGTTTCACATCATAATAAGCTTATATATACCAAGATGACTGAGTTTTTAAAAAGTCAAGAAATTCGATTTTCTAGCCACTAGTGAGTGTAAAATCGCGTTTACTTCACTTCTTTCAAACTGCTTAAAAATCATATAAATCGATGTATTAACTTATAATAAGGCTCTATATACCAAAAATACTGAGTTTTCAAAAAGTCAAGAAAATCGATTTTCTGGCCCTAGTGAGTGTAAAATCGCGTTTACTTGACTATTTCAAACTGCTTAAAAATCATATAAATGGATGTATCACCTCATAATAAGCCTCTATATACCAAAAATACTGAGTTTTCAAAAAGTCACGAAATCCGATTTTCTAGCCTCTATTGAGTGTAAAATCGCGTTTACTTCACTTCTTTCAAACTTCGAAAAAAACATATAAATGGTTGTTTCACGCCATAATAAGCCTATATATACCAAGAATACTGAGTTTTTAAAAAGTCAAGAAATTCGATTTTATAGCCACTAGTGAGCGTAAAATCGCGTTTACTTCACTTCTTTCAAACTGCCTAAAAATCATATAAATGGATGTATCACCTCATAATAAGCCTCTGTATACCAAGAATATTGAGTTTTTAACAAGTCAAGAAAATTGCTTTTTTAGCCCCTAGTGAGTGTAAAATCGCGTTTACTTCACTTCTTTCAAACTGCTTAAAAATCATATAAGTCGATGTATTAACTTATAATATGCCTCTATATACCAAAAATACTGAGTTTTCAAAAAGTCAAGAAAATCGATTTTCACGCCACTAGTGAGAGTAAAATCGCGTTTACTTCACTTCTTTCAAACTGCTTAAAAA
>JAUKNL010000330.1:5000-7500 GCA_030765065.1 Deroplatys truncata
GATGAGACTCGCCTCGTTCCAAGCGGGCGCCAGCTATCCTGAGGGAAACTTCGGAGGGAACCAGCTACTAGATGGTTCGATTAGTCTTTCGCCCCTATACCCAGCTCTGACGATCGATTTGCACGTCAGAATCGCTGCGGACCTCCATCAGGGTTTCCCCTGACTTCGTCCTGACCAGGCATAGTTCACCATCTTTCGGGTCCCAACGTGTACGCTCTGAGTGCGCCCACGGCCGAAGCCGGGGCGCCCCGGGAGTGCGGGCTCCCCGGAAGGGAGCCATCCTCCCTCGGCGGCACGAGGCCGCCCCACTTTCATTGCGCCTCTGGGTTTAGTGGTTCCCAGTGACTCGCGCACATGTTAGACTCCTTGGTCCGTGTTTCAAGACGGGTCGGGAAGGCATCCGAAGCAATAGCGCCGCGGACGGGAGAACGGCCAAAGCTGTCCGAGGACTCCGGAGACCAGCAGCCCGCGGGCGGCGGGGACGCGGCGTTAGCCGCGGCACCACGCACAAAGAAACCCGTGGAGCTTGCCCACCGGGCCGGACGCTCGCCAGAGCGGGCCATCTCCTCGTTTCCTACCGTCGAACCGGGGCCGGGCGAACCGGGGTCCGGGGGAACGTGAACCCGAGATTCCTCGGCGTTCCCCTCGGTCTCCATCCCGGGCCTTAGACCCCTGGTCCAACGGGTCGCGACGTCCTACCGGGAGAGAAGTGCAGCCCGCCGCCGCCAAGCAGCCCGACCGGCCGGTGCCGACGACCTAACGCGGCGCGCACCTTGCGGTGTGGCCGGCGGCCGTAGACATCCGGAATCGCGGATCGGGTGCCGACGAGCGGACGGGATTGAATCTCCCCGTTCGACCTTCCGGATCCCTCCCGTTTACCCCTGAACGGTTTCACGTACTATTGAACTCTCTCTTCAAAGTTCTTTTCAACTTTCCCTCACGGTACTTGTTCGCTATCGGTCTCGTGGTCATATTTAGCCTTAGATGGAGTTTACCACCCACTTAGTGCTCCACTCTCAAGGAACACGACTCTGAGGACGGCTCCCCCCGCGAACGGCAGCGGTCTCTACGGGCCTGGCACCCTCTGCGGGCTGTGGCCCCGTTCAAGGGAGACTTGAACTCGCCGCCGAACATCGGGTTGCGGAGCGTCCCTCACACGACATTTCCCTGCGTTATGTTTCACACGCGGGATTCCGTGCTGGGCTCCTCCCTGTTCGCTCGCCGCTACTAAGGGAATCCTTGTTAGTTTCTTTTCCTCCGCCTATTAATATGCTTAAATTCAGCGGGTAGTCTCGCCCGATCTGAGGTCGGATGTGCAAGCCCCTCTGGTGCGGGGGGGCGGGGAGCCGAGGCTTTCCTCGGTTACGCTCGAGTCAGAGAGAAAAAAATGCTCCTCGCAAGACCCTAGCTCCGAGACCACCTCCAAAGCGATGGAGATGGAGGCCTCGGCCCCCTACAGGTTTCGGAAGCGTCGGAGCGAGCGAGTCGCAACCGTGCCTCCAGAATCGGATCCAGGTGATCGGAACGGCCCGCTTTGCTCTTCCTCTCCACAACTCACTCATCATCATCACCTCTTAGCAAAGCCGCCCCGGCCTGGTCCAGTGAGACCTCCCGACCCTCAGTCGGGCGTGGTCCGGGATTGAAAATCCAAGGACCGCAATGTGCGTTCGAAGTGTCGATGTTCATGTGTCCTGCAGTTCACATGTCGACGCGCAATTTGCTGCGTTCTTCATCGACCCACGAGCCGAGTGATCCACCGCTCAGGGTTGTATCGATATTTGCGCGCCTCGGCCCTCCCAGAAGGAGAGCGCCATGGGCTGCGTTAAGATCGGGCCAAATAGTAGCAAGGAAATCCTCGCAAGCGTTTCGTGCAACCGTTCCCACCCACCTCGGGAGAGGGAGGGGAAACGTACACTGGCAGAACTCTGGCGCAGAAGAGCTTTAAACCCTCCCAGACCCCTGGTCGTCTCGCCTTGCGGCAAACGGCCGGAATCCCCAGGCTGCGACGCTCGCATCCGCCGCTAGGCGGAGGCTTCGTCGACATCCGTGGTGCGGGTACCGAGAACTGCGTTGTGAAACATCCGGCGGCGTAAGGCTCGGAACTGACAACGTCTTGGCGGGCCCGGGATGGCCTGACCGGCGACCAGCCGGTCGTCTCACAGGCCATCCCTCCTCCGTGCCCGACCCCGACGCACCGGGAAGCACCGCTCCGCGGGTTCGTTCCATTTGTGGCAAGGTTCTCCGGTGGGAGATACCGCTAATGATCCTTCCGCAGGTTCACCTACGGAAACCTTGTTACGACTTTTACTTCCTCTAAATGATCAAGTTTGGGCATCTTCCCGGTGGAATCGAGGAGGAGAACCCCCACGCCCACCGGTCCGAAGACCTCACTAAATCATTCAATCGGTAGTAGCGACGGGCGGTGTGTACAAAGGGCAGGGACGTAATCAACGCGAGCTTATGACTCGCGCTTACTGGGAATTCCTCGTTCATGGGGAAC
>JAUKNL010000330.1:10000-15000 GCA_030765065.1 Deroplatys truncata
CACGATCATCATTCCTTCAGTCGAAGGGACTACGTGCTCGCGTTTCGCCGTTTCTCACGTCTACTCACCCAACCATCACTCAATGCGCGCACAGAGCGCGAACCAGAGCATGTCGTGAAATATAACGTCACTCGGAATCTGGCAAGTTCAGCGCCGAATAACAACTATGTGTCGCATAAGGACCGTATCGTGAGACAGAGGGCCGCGACAATGCTGTACATATCTCGCTAGTAAGAGGGCGCCTAGCATTTGTGCGTCAATTCCTGACCCTCTACATCGGGGATATAATGCAATCCAGGCTCGGAAGACATTATCACTAGGGAAGGACAACCTAGAATTCACCGTCACAGATATCATGTCCTTCTGCATAGGGTCACACTAGGAGAGGGCCGCCTAGCTTTGTTCCTTCAACTCCTACCCTCACTTTGACAGCTCCGACCCCTCCAACCACGATGCCGCTCCTCTGCGAGTCGCAGGGGCCGGCGGGCAAACGGCTGGCCGGCAGCGCACAGCCACTAGCCGGGCTCCGACACGCAGCCTCACGCGGCACCCGCCTGACAGATGAGAACGTTGTGAACATGCCTCGGATGGAGAAACAATGTGTGCCTGTACCGCTACCATGACCATCTGAATGACATACAGCAAACGTACGGGTTAGTGTGGCGCAACTACGACGCCCACCAGACGACAATGGTATTGAGATACGCAGACGTCTGTACTCCAACGCGCCCCAAAGCGCTAAACCCCCCCCCGTCCTTCCAGGGGCGTAGCAGCCGAGAATCTGCTACGCGCCTGCACAGTGGAGCTCAGGGATGTGAGGAAACGTGGAAGGAGGTGATCAACGACTACTACGAGCGATGCCAATACCGGTGATCATGGGTAGAACAGCACGGGAGGGTGCAATGTCGGTGGTGTGTAACGCATAAATGGGGGAACAGAATAAACGAGGCGTTGTGGAAAGTGCAACGCGCTATGCAGTGCCGTTTGGAGATGAAGCAATGGCACTGTGGCAAGCTGCCACCACGCGTCTACACGGATGCACCATAAAGAGTGTGAGGGCGTTGCAGCAGCCAAGGCCAGGAACTGCAACGCGTCGAAAGAGTTTGTGCCAGGTCCAGGGTGTGTTGCTACGCTCTAGCGTCCCCAGAGGGGCCCCCCGCTCCCCCCATGGGGGTAGGGCGAAATGCACAGAGGAGGAAATGTGTACCTGGTTGGACGGTGGCGAGGTAAGACGAAAGGAGGGGCCGATGTTTGGAGGTGGAATACAAAACATGAGAGCAATACGCCTCCGGATAGTAGTAGTAGTAGTAGTAGTAGTAGTAGTAGTAGTAGTAGTAGTAGTAGTAGTAGTAGCAGCATGATGATTCGTATGCGTAATATTCATTAGTATGATTATTCGTACCATTACGGTTAGCCTGCGTATGATTAGTATTAGTATTAGTAGTGTCATTGACGGTATCCGGAGTAGTAGTAGTAGTAGTAGTAGTAGTAGTAGTAGTAGTAGTAGTAGTAGTAGTAGTAGTAGTAGTAGTAGTAGTGGTGGTAGTGGTAGTAGTAGTAGTAGTAGTAGTAGTAGTAGTAGTAGTAGTAGTAGTAGTAGTAGTAGTGGTGGTAGTGGTAGTAGTAGTAGTAGTAGTAGTAGTAGTAGTAGTAGTAGTAGTAGTAGTAGTAGCATTAGAATGATCATAATCATTATTATGGGTCTTATCATCATGATTATCATTATTAGTATGAGTATCATCATTAGTATTGGTAATCATTATTATTATTATTATTTGTATTATTATTATTATTATTATTATTATTATTATTATTATTATCATTATTAATATTACTATTATTATTATTATTAGTATTATTATCATTATGAGTATGGGTATGAGTATGAGTAGGATTAGTATTAGTATTAGTATTAGTATTATTATTATTAGTATTATTATTAGTATTATTATTATTATTATTATTATTATTATTATTATTATTATTATTATTATTATTATTATTATTAATAGTATTAATAGTATTAATAGTATTATTATTATTATGATTATTATGATTATTATTATTATTATTATTATTATTATTATTATTATTATTATTATTATTATTATTAGTATTATTAGTAGTAGTAGTAGTAGTAGTAGTAGTAGTAGTAGTGTTAGTTAGTATTCGAATATAATTATGAGTAGTAGTAGTATTATTCTTATCCTTAGTGTTAGTATTCGTATCACTATTATCATTATTATTATCATTAGTAGTAGTAGTATTAGTATGAGTATTAGTAGTGGTATTAGGATCATTAATCATTAGTATCATTAGTATTGGTATTGGTATTGGTATTATTGTTATTAGTACTATTAATGGTATTAGTATTCGTAGTAGTAATAATGTTAGTATTGTTGGTATTGTTAGTAATATTACTATTATGAGTAGTAGTAGTAGTAGTAGTAGTAGTAGTAGTAGTAGTAGTAGTAGTAGTAGTATTGTTAGTATTGTTAGTATTAGTATGATTATTATTAGTATGAGTAGGAGTAGGAGTAGGGGTAGGGGTATGATCATCGGTAGGGGTAGGGGTAGGGGTGTGATTATGAGTAGGAGTAGGGGCAGGGGTATGATTTTTGAGTAGTAGTAGTGGTAGTGGTAGTATGATGATGATGATGATGATGATGATGATGATGATATTACTATTATTTGTAGTAGTATTATTGCTATTAGTAATACTATTATGATGTGTAATACGTCTATGTGTATTAGTAGGAGTAGTACGAGTAGTGTGACTATTATTCGTCACATTAGTAATAGTAGTATTGGTACTAGTATCATTATGAGTGGTATGAATATGAGTATTAGCATTATTCGAATTAGTAGCATTAGTAGTATTAGTATGCGTGTTAGGAGTCGTATGCGTAGTATTAGTAGCATTAATAGTAGTATTAGTATGATTGCTGTGCATATCATTATTCGTAGTATGAATATCAGTATGCGTAGTAGTATTGTGAGTATTATTGGTATCAGTAGTGTTAGTAGCACGGCTATGATTAGTCGTAGTAGTAATCATCCTCATTGTCATGAGAATGATATTGCCAATAAAGCGGATAATAATAAGGGTACGAATACTACCATGACGAGTACGAATGATGATGCGCAGAAGAGGAAGAGGAAGAGGAAGAGGAAGACGAAGACGGAGACGAAGAAGAAGAAGAAGAAGAGGTGGAGGAGGAGGAGGAGGAGGAGGAGGAGGAGGAGGAGGGGGAGGAGGAGGAGGAGGAGGAGGAGGAGGAGGAACTACGGAGAATAATCATACAAATCGGAATAATGATGATACCACTAATACGAAGAATAAGTAATACCGGTCGTAGTAGTAGTAGTAGTATTAGTAGTAGTAGTAGTAGTAGTAGTAGTGCTAGTCGTAGTGGTGGGCGTAGTATGAATAGGCGTATGCTACGTATCATCATTAGCGGTAGTAGGTATTAGTATCAGTAGGTTCATTGATATGACTATGAGGGGTATGAGTATGAGTGTTAGTATGACTGCTATAATGAATATCATGCTGATGATTATCATTATGAATAGTAGTAGTAGTAGTGGTAGTAGTAGTAGTAGTAGTAGTAGTAGTAGTAGTAGTAGTGGTGGTGGTGCTCCGACTAAGGAATGCCAATCAGCAAAATGATGATGGAGAAGGAAGAGATGGACACGAATGGATGATCAGCATACTGTAAACAGTGTAGATATACTGCGAAGGCATGACCTCTGTCTCCCGGGGAAAGTGCAACGCGCCTGGAAGAGGATATGTCCGTGTTTCGTCCGTTGAAACAACACGTTCCAGCAACTGCCACAACGCTCCTCACGGAGGTGTTGCACAATCTTCAGGCGCGTTGCGTATACTCCGTTACACAACTGTTACGCGTGTGCCACGTGTTGCACAGTCGCAACTGCGGCGGATCGAAGTGAAACCTTTGAGACAGTCACCCCTCATGGGAGGCATCCTGAGGTAGTGTGTCAAGACCTACCTAATGTCAATTGCATTTGTAGAATAGGTACATTCAGGATCGGCCCGCGGTGAAACCATGTGTATGTAATGGGTATTGAACGTGTATGAAACTTGAAATGTTTGCTGTCTGTAGTAGGTGATGTGACTATGCAGTAATGGCAACGTCTGCAGGTAAGTTATGTAGTGTACTGTGCTTTAAAGCATTAAATGGTATGCTTATTGCATGATGTTTCATTTTGTGGTTGTTTAGGGTTTTGAAAGATGTTCCTGAAGATACATTGTTGATTATTTGGGCAGGTATGAAGAGGTATATTGAATAATACGGTGACAAAGAAATAGTGGATAGCTGGTAGGTTTGCATTGCTATGACTGCCATATGTGGAGGTTGGGGAATTGATATATTAGGTGTGTTAAGACGTTCCGGTTCTGGCAATGGACATGTAAGTGATTGTTGCTGGGTGGAAGCTTTGGTACAATTGTTGACATCATGTCTGGAAATGCTTGGTGGTTCTGTGTTTATTAGTGAAGTGTTCGGTTTGCCAATATTGAGTATGTGAAGTCACCGAGTGTGTTATTGAAGATGATGGTTGGCATTCTAGGTTATTTTGTTTACTTGAGGTAGAGTTATTAGGATACAAGTGTGCTATGTTTATTGTTGAGAGCCTATATTATCTCATCAGGTGCAACTTCAGTCATGGTAGAATAAGTTGTTTGTTTGTTTGTTTGTAAATAGTCTTTGGGATATCATCTGTTATTATGGTTGTGTAGGAGTGTATAATATTAATTGCTGTGTTTTTGTTGTAGTACTGCAATTTGGTTTGATTGATCAATTAACATGTATTTAATATTATTCTTTTCAGTTGTTTGTTTGAGTGTTATTATTGTAATGTTGTGTGGTGTTTACTTTGGAGGGGTTGTGTGCTTTCGTAGGATGTGTTTCTATTTGTATGTTGACAGATATGTCTAAGTTAGATTATAGTTGACATAGATGTGTTGTGTTTTCCAGTAA
>JAUKNL010000330.1:20000-25000 GCA_030765065.1 Deroplatys truncata
GTTTTCTCCTACACGTGTTGGGGATGGAAGTTTTATCGTTGTTTTCATTTTTCCCCAATCAGCTTTTTTGATGTTATACCTTCGCTTCTCCTTTTTCATGGTGTCTCTTGGGGGGTTGTTGGTGTCTATGGTGAAGTATATTAAGTTGTGATCACTTGTGGTTAGGCTGTCTCCTACATTCCAATCCTTTATGTATGTTTCCGCGTGAGTGTTGGTGAGTGTGACATCTATGTTAGAGGCTGCGCCTGCCCTATTCTCGAAGGTGGGCGGGTTGTGAGGTTTGTTGATGACCACTAGTTTTGATTCGGCTATGGTTTCTTCTAGCTTTTCCCCTCTTGCGTCTCTGTCCCCGTGCCACCACGTAGATTTGGCGTTAGCGTCGGCTGTGATAATTGTCGGTGTGTCCTTGTATGCTGTGGAGATTTGGTGTACCCTGTCTAGGTATGGTTCTATGTCCTCATTATATTTGAAATAAAGGTTGGCTATTATCCAGTTGCCCTGTTGACTGGTTACTTCTACGCAGTTGACGTTTTGGTCGCTGAATTGTGTTACTTTTACTATTTGGAGGTCTTTGTTCAGGATGATTATTGCTGCACCTGGGTTGTTCCCGTTTGATATCACTCGCGCGTGTAGTGGCATTTGGGGTATTTTCCCTTGAAATGTATACGGTTCCTGTACTGCGAGAATGTCAAGTTTTAGATCTTCTGCTAACTTGCGAATTTCTGCAGTCACCAATTTGCTGTGCTGCAGGTTCATTTGCCCTACTCTGGTAGTTCTAGTTGGGTGTTGTGTTTGGAGTTGGTTGCTCGATTTTGCTGCGTGTGTTCTATCCATAGTCTGTTCTTGCTACCAGTCTTTCCCATAGTATTCGGTAGGTAGGGCAATCCTTTCTGGAGTAGCATCGTCGTTTTCGTCGCATGCAGGGAATACATATTGGGGGTTGTCCTCTTTTGCGGCATTCCTGTGCCGTGTGGTCTTCCTCTGCACAGTGGCCACATGTAGCATGGTCTTTGTTGCAGTGTTTTGCTACGTGGCCCAGATCGTGGCATGTGGTACAGCGAGCGACTACTAGGAAGTCTTTGGCTGTGATTGCTTGGAATCCGATGTACACTCTCTGCATGTATATGATGTGATTCCTGATTGCTGCCGTGGTCTCGATGACATGGTGCACGGTCGCCAAACCTCTAGGTCCTGTTCGAAAGCGGAATACGAAGTCCTTTTCGAAGTCCTCTCTGGTGAGCTGTCCTTTAAAGTGTCTTAAGTATATTTCCTCTTTTATTTCCTCCTCCTTCATTCCGGAGAGGATGTCGTATAGGATAATCAGTGGATTTCTCTTTCTAGGTGGTTCAAAGTTTAAGTGTTTGTCTTGTAGGTTTTTGCTTTGCTTTATCCTTTTTATATCCTCCTCCGTGTCGGTCTGTAGTATCACCATTCTGTCTGTTGTGCGGATTGCGCATATCTTTATTTGTTCTTCTGCTGGTTTTAGATTGGTGGTTAGAATTCTTTGAATTTCCGTGGCCGTTTTTCCTTCTGCGGAGACGAAGATGGTTGGTTTCTGTTGTTGTTTTGTTTGTTGTATGTGCGTTGCTCTTTGGGTGGGTCCGTTGAGTCCTGGAGATGCCGTGACCTGGGCGTATGTGCTTTTTGGGACTACTTCTATTGTATTCTCGGGGTGCGTATCAGCTGTCCTTACTTGAGGTGAGGGATGTTGATGTAGTTCTAAGAGTTTCACTTTTGTTCGGAGCTCCACTGTTTCCCGAACGTTGGCTTCGTGTTGGGTGCTTAGTTGGGCCAGCATGGCATATAGTTCCTCCTTCTTTTTGGCGGAGATCTTTTCATTTCCTATTAGCTTCGATACGGCGGCCAGTGTAGAGAAAAAGTTGGTGTCTACCTCCGAGGTGTTTTGGCTGACGTTTTCTGATGGATGTTGTTCTATTGTGTCCCTATTGTGTTCGTCGAGGGTCGCCTGGTTGACCCTTAGATTTCTGTCTGTGGGTTTAGTGGTCGGGGTCGCCATGTTGACCACCACTTCTTTGCTAGTCGCCGGGTTGACCATTTGTTTCTTTTCCGAGTTGACGTTGTTTTGGGTGGTAGAGGTCGCCAGGTTGACCTCCGTGGTGGCCGTAGATTTTTGGTTGGTTTTTTGGGGCGCCGTTTTATTAGTGGTCGGGGTCGCCTTGTTGACCACCACTTCTTTGCTAGTCGCCGGGTTGACCATTTGTTTCTTTTCCGAGTTGACGTTGTTTTGGGTGGTAGAGGTCGCCAAGTTGACCTCCGTGGTGGTTGTAGATTTTTGGTTGGTTTTTTGGGGCGCCGTTTTGTTAGTGGTCGGGGTCGCCTTGTTGACCACCACTTGTTTACTGGTCGCCATGTTGACCTTTTGGTTGTTTTGGAGGCTGAAGGTCGCCGAGTTGACCTCCTTAGTGGTCGTAGATTTGCTGTTGGTTGGTTGGGTCTTTGTTTTGGAAGTGGTCGGGGTCGCCATGTTGACCACCACTTGTTTGTTGGTCGCCAGGTTGACCTTTGGGTTCTTTTGGGGGCTGGAAGTCGCCAGGTTGACCTCCATGGTGGATGTTTCGTCGTTTCTTTCTGTGTTCTCTTTGAGGGTCGACGCTTGAGGAGTCGCCAAGTTGACTACCTCGGAATGACTGGGGTCATTGTTCTCAATGCTATTTGATTTCTCTGTTTTTTGTCCCTTATCTACGGCTTTGTCGTTGTTTTCGTAGTTTTGGTGCTTGCTCCACTTAGCCGCCACTGTTTTACCAGTGACGTTGCCCGGGGCGGACGGCGTGGACGTGGGAGCTCCCGAGAGTTGTTGGGTACCCTGACAGTGCACCACTGCGCCAGGGTCCCTTTCCGACATGGTTTGATCCATGGGGGCTTAAAGCTCAAATTGCTCTCGGGTCCCGCCCCAGTAGATAGGGACAGAGGGAATCTCGTTAATCCATTCATGCGCGTCACTAATTAGATGACGAGGCATTTGGCTACCTTAAGAGAGTCATAGTTACTCCCGCCGTTTACCCGCGCTTGCTTGAATTTCTTCACGTTGACATTCAGAGCACTGGGCAGAAATCACATTGCGTCAACACCCGCTGGGGCCCTCGCAATGCTTTGTTTTAATTAGACAGTCGGATTCCCCAAGTCCGTGCCAGTTCTGAGTCGACCGTTGAGTGGCGGCCGAAGAGGGGCACCGCCAGAGGCGGTCCCTCGCAGCGTGGAAGATCCGCGGGAGGCCAAGGCACGGGACCGAGCTCGGATCCGCGAAATGCAGACGCAAGCGCCGGCACCCGCATCGCCTCGCCCAGGCCCGGCACGTTGGCACAGACCCGCTTCCCTACCACGCCCGACGCGCCCCGGTCCTCAGAGCCAATCCTTATCCCGAAGTTACGGATCCAATTTGCCGACTTCCCTTACCTACATTAATCTATCGACTAGAGGCTCTTCACCTTGGAGACCTGCTGCGGATATGGGTACGAGCCGGCGCGACACCTCCGCGTGACCCTCTCCCGGATTTTCAAGGTCCGAGGGGACGACCCGGACACCGCCGCAACTGCGGTGCTCTTCGCGTTCCAAACCCTATCTCCCTGCTAGAGGATTCCAGGGAACTCGAACGCTTATGCAGAACAGAAAACTCTGCCCGGGTCTCCCGACGGCGTCTCCGGGTCCCTTTGGGTTACCCCGACGAGCTTCTCTGACGAGGGCCCGTAGATTCGGTTCCGCTGCCGGGTTCCGGAATAGGAACCGGATTCCCTTTCGCCCATCGAGGGGGAGCACGTGAGACGGCCCCCCGCATCGACATCGGATTTCTCCTAGGGCTTAGGATCGACTGACTCGTGTGCAACGGCTGTTCACACGAAACCCTTCTCCACATCAGCCCTCAAGGCCCTCGCTTGAGTATTTGCTACTACCACCAAGATCTGCACCGGCGGCGGCTCCAGGCAGGCTCACGCCCAGACCCTTCCGCGCACACCGCCGCGCCCTCCTACTCGCCGGGGCTTCGCGCGCTCGCCGCCCCTCCCGAAGGAGAAGCGGCTCACGCCTATGCCTTCCGGCGGCCGGGTATAGGCACGGAGCTTTAGCGCCATCCATTTTCAGGGCTAGTTGCTTCGGCAGGTGAGTTGTTACACACTCCTTAGCGGCTTCCGACTTCCATGGCCACCGTCCTGCTGTCTTAAGCAACCAACGCCTTTCATGGTCTCCCATGAGCTCCGGTTTAGGCGCCTTAACCCGGCGTTTGGTTCATCCCACAGCGCCAGTTCTGCTTACCAAAAATGGCCCACTTGGCACCCTGATCCGCCTCGCGGCTTCACTCGAGCAAGCCGGAGTTCTCACCCATTTAAAGTTTGAGAATAGGTTGAGGTCGTTTCGGCCCCAAGGCCTCTAATCATTCGCTTTACCGGATGAGACTCGCCTCGTTCCAAGCGGGCGCCAGCTATCCTGAGGGAAACTTCGGAGGGAACCAGCTACTAGATGGTTCGATTAGTCTTTCGCCCCTATACCCAGCTCTGACGATCGATTTGCACGTCAGAATCGCTGCGGACCTCCATCAGGGTTTCCCCTGACTTCGTCCTGACCAGGCATAGTTCACCATCTTTCGGGTCCCAACGTGTACGCTCTGAGTGCGCCCACGGCCGAAGCCGGGGCGCCCCGGGAGTGCGGGCTCCCCGGAAGGGAGCCATCCTCCCTCGGCGGCACGAGGCCGCCCCACTTTCATTGCGCCTCTGGGTTTAGTGGTTCCCAGTGACTCGCGCACATGTTAGACTCCTTGGTCCGTGTTTCAAGACGGGTCGGGAAGGCATCCGAAGCAATAGCGCCGCGGACGGGAGAACGGCCAAAGCTGTCCGAGGACTCCGGAGACCAGCAGCCCGCGGGCGGCGGGGACGCGGCGTTAGCCGCGGCACCACGCACAAAGAAACCCGTGGAGCTTGCCCACCGGGCCGGACGCTCGCCAGAGCGGGCCATCTCCTCGTTTCCTACCGTCGAACCGGGGCCGGGCGAAC
>JAUKNL010000330.1:30000-32500 GCA_030765065.1 Deroplatys truncata
TGTGCCTGTACCGCTACCATGACCATCTGAATGACATACAGCAAACGTACGGGTTAGTGTGGCGCAACTACGACGCCCACCAGACGACAATGGTATTGAGATACGCAGACGTCTGTACTCCAACGCGCCCCAAAGCGCTAAACCCCCCCCCCCCCCCCCGTCCTTCCAGGGGCGTAGCAGCCGAGAATCTGCTACGCGCCTGCACAGTGGAGCTCAGGGATGTGAGGAAACGTGGAAGGAGGTGATCAACGACTACTACGAGCGATGCCAATACCGGTGATCATGGGTAGAACAGCACGGGAGGGTGCAATGTCGGTGGTGTGTAACGCATAAATGGGGGAACAGAATAAACGAGGCGTTGTGGAAAGTGCAACGCGCTATGCAGTGCCGTTTGGAGATGAAGCAATGGCACTGTGGCAAGCTGCCACCACGCGTCTACACGGATGCACCATAAAGAGTGTGAGGGCGTTGCAGCAGCCAAGGCCAGGAACTGCAACGCGTCGAAAGAGTTTGTGCCAGGTCCAGGGTGTGTTGCTACGCTCTAGCGTCCCCAGAGGGGCCCCCCGCTCCCCCCATGGGGGTAGGGCGAAATGCACAGAGGAGGAAATGTGTACCTGGTTGGACGGTGGCGAGGTAAGACGAAAGGAGGGGCCGATGTTTGGAGGTGGAATACAAAACATGAGAGCAATACGCCTCCGGATAGTAGTAGTAGTAGTAGTAGTAGTAGTAGTAGTAGTAGTAGTAGTAGTAGTAGTAGTAGTAGTAGCAGCATGATGATTCGTATGCGTAATATTCATTAGTATGATTATTCGTACCATTACGGTTAGCCTGCGTATGATTAGTATTAGTATTAGTAGTGTCATTGACGGTATCCGGAGTAGTAGTAGTAGTAGTAGTAGTAGTAGTAGTAGTAGTAGTAGTAGTAGTAGTAGTAGTAGTAGTAGTAGTAGTGGTGGTAGTGGTAGTAGTAGTAGTAGTAGTAGTAGTAGTAGTAGTAGTAGTAGTAGTAGTAGTAGTAGTAGTAGTAGTAGTGGTGGTAGTGGTAGTAGTAGTAGTAGTAGTAGTAGTAGTAGTAGTAGTAGTAGTAGTAGTAGTAGTAGCATTAGAATGATCATAATCATTATTATGGGTCTTATCATCATGATTATCATTATTAGTATGAGTATCATCATTAGTATTGGTAATCATTATTATTATTATTATTTGTATTATTATTATTATTATTATTATTATTATTATTATTATTATTATTATTATTATCATTATTAATATTACTATTATTATTATTATTAGTATTATTATCATTATGAGTATGGGTATGAGTATGAGTAGGATTAGTATTAGTATTAGTATTAGTATTATTATTATTAGTATTATTATTAGTATTATTATTATTATTATTATTATTATTATTATTATTATTATTATTATTATTATTATTATTATTATTATTATTATTATTATTAATAGTATTAATAGTATTAATAGTATTATTATTATTATGATTATTATGATTATTATTATTATTATTATTATTATTATTATTATTATTATTATTATTATTATTATTATTATTATTAGTATTATTAGTAGTAGTAGTAGTAGTAGTAGTAGTAGTAGTAGTGTTAGTTAGTATTCGAATATAATTATGAGTAGTAGTAGTATTATTCTTATCCTTAGTGTTAGTATTCGTATCACTATTATCATTATTATTATCATTAGTAGTAGTAGTATTAGTATGAGTATTAGTAGTGGTATTAGGATCATTAATCATTAGTATCATTAGTATTGGTATTGGTATTGGTATTATTGTTATTAGTACTATTAATGGTATTAGTATTCGTAGTAGTAATAATGTTAGTATTGTTGGTATTGTTAGTAATATTACTATTATGAGTAGTAGTAGTAGTAGTAGTAGTAGTAGTAGTAGTAGTAGTAGTAGTAGTAGTATTGTTAGTATTGTTAGTATTAGTATGATTATTATTAGTATGAGTAGGAGTAGGAGTAGGGGTAGGGGTATGATCATCGGTAGGGGTAGGGGTAGGGGTGTGATTATGAGTAGGAGTAGGGGCAGGGGTATGATTTTTGAGTAGTAGTAGTGGTAGTGGTAGTATGATGATGATGATGATGATGATGATGATGATGATATTACTATTATTTGTAGTAGTATTATTGCTATTAGTAATACTATTATGATGTGTAATACGTCTATGTGTATTAGTAGGAGTAGTACGAGTAGTGTGACTATTATTCGTCACATTAGTAATAGTAGTATTGGTACTAGTATCATTATGAGTGGTATGAATATGAGTATTAGCATTATTCGAATTAGTAGCATTAGTAGTATTAGTATGCGTGTTAGGAGTCGTATGCGTAGTATTAGTAGCATTAATAGTAGTATTAGTATGATTGCTGTGCATATCATTATTCGTAGTATGAATATCAGTATGCGTAGTAGTATTGTGAGTATTATTGGTATCAGTAGTGTTAGTAGCACGGC
>JAUKNL010000330.1:45000-47500 GCA_030765065.1 Deroplatys truncata
CGACCCCTCCAACCACGATGCCGCTCCTCTGCGAGTCGCAGGGGCCGGCGGGCAAACGGCTGGCCGGCAGCGCACAGCCACTAGCCGGGCTCCGACACGCAGCCTCACGCGGCACCCGCCTGACAGATGAGAACGTTGTGAACATGCCTCGGATGGAGAAACAATGTGTGCCTGTACCGCTACCATGACCATCTGAATGACATACAGCAAACGTACGGGTTAGTGTGGCGCAACTACGACGCCCACCAGACGACAATGGTATTGAGATACGCAGACGTCTGTACTCCAACGCGCCCCAAAGCGCTAAACCCCCCCCCCGTCCTTCCAGGGGCGTAGCAGCCGAGAATCTGCTACGCGCCTGCACAGTGGAGCTCAGGGATGTGAGGAAACGTGGAAGGAGGTGATCAACGACTACTACGAGCGATGCCAATACCGGTGATCATGGGTAGAACAGCACGGGAGGGTGCAATGTCGGTGGTGTGTAACGCATAAATGGGGGAACAGAATAAACGAGGCGTTGTGGAAAGTGCAACGCGCTATGCAGTGCCGTTTGGAGATGAAGCAATGGCACTGTGGCAAGCTGCCACCACGCGTCTACACGGATGCACCATAAAGAGTGTGAGGGCGTTGCAGCAGCCAAGGCCAGGAACTGCAACGCGTCGAAAGAGTTTGTGCCAGGTCCAGGGTGTGTTGCTACGCTCTAGCGTCCCCAGAGGGGCCCCCCGCTCCCCCCATGGGGGTAGGGCGAAATGCACAGAGGAGGAAATGTGTACCTGGTTGGACGGTGGCGAGGTAAGACGAAAGGAGGGGCCGATGTTTGGAGGTGGAATACAAAACATGAGAGCAATACGCCTCCGGATAGTAGTAGTAGTAGTAGTAGTAGTAGTAGTAGTAGTAGTAGTAGTAGTAGTAGTAGTAGTAGCAGCATGATGATTCGTATGCGTAATATTCATTAGTATGATTATTCGTACCATTACGGTTAGCCTGCGTATGATTAGTATTAGTATTAGTAGTGTCATTGACGGTATCCGGAGTAGTAGTAGTAGTAGTAGTAGTAGTAGTAGTAGTAGTAGTAGTAGTAGTAGTAGTAGTAGTAGTAGTAGTGGTGGTAGTGGTAGTAGTAGTAGTAGTAGTAGTAGTAGTAGTAGTAGTAGTAGTAGTAGTAGTAGTAGTAGTGGTGGTAGTGGTAGTAGTAGTAGTAGTAGTAGTAGTAGTAGTAGTAGTAGTAGTAGTAGTAGTAGTAGTAGCATTAGAATGATCATAATCATTATTATGGGTCTTATCATCATGATTATCATTATTAGTATGAGTATCATCATTAGTATTGGTAATCATTATTATTATTATTATTTGTATTATTATTATTATTATTATTATTATTATTATTATTATTATTATTATTATTATCATTATTAATATTACTATTATTATTATTATTAGTATTATTATCATTATGAGTATGGGTATGAGTATGAGTAGGATTAGTATTAGTATTAGTATTAGTATTATTATTATTAGTATTATTATTAGTATTATTATTATTATTATTATTATTATTATTATTATTATTATTATTATTATTATTATTATTAATAGTATTAATAGTATTAATAGTATTATTATTATTATGATTATTATGATTATTATTATTATTATTATTATTATTATTATTATTATTATTATTATTATTATTATTATTATTAGTATTATTAGTAGTAGTAGTAGTAGTAGTAGTAGTAGTAGTAGTGTTAGTTAGTATTCGAATATAATTATGAGTAGTAGTAGTATTATTCTTATCCTTAGTGTTAGTATTCGTATCACTATTATCATTATTATTATCATTAGTAGTAGTAGTATTAGTATGAGTATTAGTAGTGGTATTAGGATCATTAATTATTAGTATCATTAGTATTGGTATTGGTATTGGTATTATTGTTATTAGTACTATTAATGGTATTAGTATTCGTAGTAGTAATAATGTTAGTATTGTTGGTATTGTTAGTAATATTACTATTATGAGTAGTAGTAGTAGTAGTAGTAGTAGTAGTAGTAGTAGTAGTAGTAGTAGTAGTAGTATTGTTAGTATTGTTAGTATTAGTATGATTATTATTAGTATGAGTAGGAGTAGGAGTAGGGGTAGGGGTATGATCATCGGTAGGGGTAGGGGTAGGGGTGTGATTATGAGTAGGAGTAGGGGCAGGGGTATGATTTTTGAGTAGTAGTAGTGGTAGTGGTAGTATGATGATGATGATGATGATGATGATGATGATGATATTACTATTATTTGTAGTAGTATTATTGCTATTAGTAATACTATTATGATGTGTAATACGTCTATGTGTATTAGTAGGAGTAGTACGAGTAGTGTGACTATTATTCGTCACATTAGTAATAGTAGTATTGGTACTAGTATCATTATGAGTGGTATGAATATGAGTATTAGCATTATTCGAATTAGTAGCATTAGTAGTATTAGTATGCGTGTTAGGAGTCGTATGCG
>JAUKNL010000330.1:52500-60000 GCA_030765065.1 Deroplatys truncata
CATAAGTCAAATCTACATCTTCTTTCTTCCCTTTAAGTCAATTTATGTCTTAAGTCAAATCTACATCTTCTTTCTACCTTCTCCTAGGATCAACATCTTCTTCTTTCTTCTTTCTCATTAAGTGGTATTTATATCTAAAATCTAATCAACATCTTCTTCTTTCTTCTTTCTTCTTCCCCTTCAATTAATATTATCTCCATATCTTGGTTATATAATCTACATCTTCTTCTTTCTTCTTTCTTCTTCCCCTCCTCATCAACATCCTCTTCTAAAATATAATTATTCCTTATTCTATATTAATTTCCTCTTCTTCCTCCTCTTCTATTTCTACCTCCTCAATCATATTGAGAGTAATATTACTAAAATTTATATCTGCTCCTCTTACACTTAAAAATTCATCTAATCTTGGACGATATGCTGCAAATGCTTCATTCTCGCCTCTACTTGGTCTTATTCTTCTTCTTTCTCCCCAATCTCTTCTACCCATTCTTATCCAATAATATCTTCTTCTATTATAATTACAAGGTTCACTTAAATTTACCCTTACCTCATCTTCATCTACTCTCCCTTCCTCTTCCTCTATTAAATCTTCATTTCTTATCTGATTTATTCTTAATCTCTCTGATCTTCTCTCAATCTCATTACCTAAATTTTCATTATTTACTACAATTCGTGGAAGCTGTTCCTCTCTGGATATAATACTAACCTTATTAGCAAGTTGTTGTAAGATTACAAACAATTTCTCATCACTTATTATTTCATATATATAATATCCTCTTAATTTATCTCTATCTTCATTCAATTGTTCTCCAAATTTAGAACATTCAAATAAAATATGTTCAGGTGTGCCACTAACTTCACACAATTCACAATTATCATTTATAACTTTTTTAATCTTTTCCCAGTAGGTTATATAAGGTCCGTGACCTGTAAGATAATGTATACAGCCTTTGGTCGGCTGTACATGTTTTAATTTAAATCTTACCCTTATGTTATTAAATAATTCATAAGTCCTTCTCCCTTCCATGGAACTATCCCATTCTTCTTGCCAATCATTTAGTAGTCTTGATTTTATCTCCCTTATACTTGTACAATTTTCTCCAATTATTTCACAAACTTTATCCAAATTTTTTCTTCTTAGCCAAAATAATGCTCCTCTCATTTTAATTATATAGTCTATTGGCCAAATTCCCGTCAATATTAATAATGCTAACGTTGGTGTTGTATTTAACGCTCCGGTTAATCTTAATAAAACCTTGCGTTGTGACCTTCTTAGTAGTTGTATAATTTTTTTGTCGGACATTCTGTATGCCCAAACAGCTGCACCATAGGTTATAATTGATGCAAATATACTGCTATGATAAATAGTAATTGCATTAAAGGGAATATTCGTATCCAGTTGTATAATTCGTGCTAATTTCATCATTATTTTTTCTGCCTTGCCTCTTACATACTCTACGTGGTGTCTAAATAACAATCTTTCATCCAATAATATACCTAAATATTTTGCTTGCTTTTGTCTTTGGATGGATTGTGTACCATATTTAATAATTGGATCTCTTTTAAAGTTGCCTTTTAAGAGCATATATGAAGATTTTGTAGGTGCTACTTGTAGCTTACAATTATCACACCAATTCCTTAGTAACATAGTTAACTTATTAGCCCTTTGCTCTATTTGATTGCGATTATTTCCCTCTATAATAAACAAAATATCATCTGCATAAGCTATGGTGTCCTTAATATCATTATAAATATCCAATTCTTCCAAAAATGATTCCAGGACCAGGTCCCAAAAAATGGGACCTAGTATGGATCCTTGAGGGCATCCTTTAGTTATATTTCGGTATATATTAACCTGCGCACCCTTAATATACACCCTTCGATCCTTACAGTAATCAAATAATATTTCATATAGACACTTTGGTATACCCATTTTCCGCAATCTATCAAACAATATTGGCCACCATAAGTTATCAAAAGCACCAGAGATGTCAACTAATATCCCAATTACATACTTGGAATTGGATTTTAAGACGGACTCCATCAATTTATTAATTGCATCTTCTGTGGATTTCCCTTTTCTAAATCCATATTGATTTTCATTCTGTCCTATCAGTAACCTAAATTCTTTTAATCTTTTACATACTAATTCTTCCAAAATTTTACCAAGTGTATTAAGAAGACATATTGGTCTATATGACTTCGGCTCTATGGGATCCTTATCCATACTTTTCTTTAAAATGATAACTTTGGCCACTTTCCAACAATAGGGGAAGCGGCCCTTCAAGAAACAGTCGTTAATTAATTTATGTAGGTACTCTAGAAGTTCTTCCTCTAGGTTAATTAGCACTTCGTTGATAATTCCATCTGGTCCGGCTGCTTTCTTCTTTTTTAGGGTTCGTAGTACAATTTTCAGCTCTGTAATATCAATTGGATATATTATTCTGGAATTTATATAGGGTTGAAATAATTCTATTCGTTTTAATGTATTAAATTCAGTATCAGTACTATTATCATCCTTTGGCAATAACTTATCAAATAAAACATTTATTGATTCTGACCAATTTGTGGTCATTTCACCATCTTCCTTCCTTAAAGTTGTTAACATTTCTGGTTTCTTAACCTTTTCCATAATAATTTTATATGGCATGCCCCATATATTTGTATTTAATTCCGTCTCTACAAATTTTTTCCAGGTTTTTTGTCTGGTTTCTTCTAAGAGTTGTTTATATTTATTTTTTGCTTCCCTATAATTCATTAAATTCCTCTCCCTTAAAATGGCTATTTGTGATTTTTGATAAATTCGTCGCATTTTCCTCATCCGAGTTCTTGCTTTTTGAAGATCATCGGTCCAAAAGTTGTCGTAAAATTGTTTTGGTTTGGCTTTGGGGATTGTATTTTTGATGACAGTTTGAATAGTTCTAGTGAGCTTTAATGCATCATGATCTACTGAATTCCCCTCATATTTTAATTTAGCTTTATTGAATTCATCCCTTACTAAGTCCCAATTAGCCTGATGAAAATTATATTTTACTTCTTTCTCTCCTTGAATGCTTCTATTTATTTTTATCCAGTAGTTGAAATAAATTAGTCTATGATCACTAGATGATAAATCTTGACCTACCTTCCATTGATGTATTTTAGGATCCATTCGATGATTTGTTAAGGTTAAGTCCAGGTTGGCTATTGCTCCTGCTCTATTTTCGAATGTGTATGGATTATTGGGTTCATTTTTGATGTTTAGATTTAATTCTGATATTAATTCTTCAAATTTTTCCCCTCTTTCATCTCTTATGTTATTAAACCATAACTGTGATTTCGCATTTGCATCACATGTATAAAGCTGTTCTATTGCTCTGTATTTCATATTAATATTTCTAATTTGCTCTAAATAGGGTTCAATTTCCTCACTGTGTTGGAAATATTGATTTATTAACATAAACTTCCCATGTTTATGAGTTACCTCAATACAGTTGGTATGAGTATTACTAAACTGTGCTACATTAACGATCTGTAAATCGGAATTGTAAATTACAATTGCCGCCATGGGAATTTCTCCGCTATGAACCACTCGAGCCTTAACCGGAATATGTATTACCTTACCATTAAACGAGTAAGGTTCCTGTAAACATAGGATGTCAAATTTTAACTCCTCCGCAGTTTTCTTTAATTCGGACATTACATGTTTGCTTCTTTGAGCATTAATTTGTCCAATTCGTAATGAATTAAATACTATACTATCTGCCATTTCTAACTCTTAAAAGAAAAACCATATCCTCATTTTACAAACAGTAATATTTTGTACCTTAAAGTTAATGAGAATTTATATCAGATGATCTTTGTTTCCTATTATTTTGCCTATTATCAATACATTCTTGTGTCCAAGTTTTATCTTCAAATTTCATTTCTTTCTTTGGCTTCTGAGTTTTTGTTTTGGGATGAGAAATTTTACTACAATTAACAGTTTTTTGTACTTTACCGGTATTTGACACCATAAATGGTACCGAGGGACTAAACACTTGCCACATTGAGTTACTATGGCTCCTTTTGGTTTCTATTCTTTTAATCACTTCCTGTGGTCTTTGAATAAAACTTCCCCCGCCAATATTTACAACTTTAATCTCCTGTTCTATTTTTACCGGTTTCTCAATTTTTCTTTGATTTAACTTATCTTGTCTAATATGGCAATAACAATTGGGAAACGACTGCTGTGAATCAAAAACGACCCGACCATAACTTAATACAAAATCATTATAGATTTCATCCAAATCATAAACTTCATTTCTTCTATGGAAAATTTTCTTAATTAGGTCCTGTAATTTCTCCGTATCCGTTGGAATATTCACCGTCTTCAGCTGTAACCGATCAATTACATCAGGAAGCGGAAACGTCACAGCGTTTCCTCTAGGATGTAGGAATCTAACTAGGTGTCTTAAGGCTGCTAATAAATTCTCTCTTTCCTCTAATCTACTCAACTTTAGTAACTCCTCGAAGTCGTTATAAATTTCTGTTGGATCAATACCATTATGTTTAACATCTTCCATCTTCTTCATATGAGTACCTACTTCTAATTGCTGCTTACTCTTGGTTCCTTCAATGGTTCTTTTAAAATGCTCCAATAACTCTTCTCCCTTCTTATCCTTATTTTCCCTCTGCATTAATTCAGCTACACCTTCCTCATCCGTTGAACATTCCACTAATATAGCATCATAATCCACCATTATTTTTTTTCTATTGTGCTCTTTAATAATAACCTCAGGTTCCAAATATCCACTACTCTGGACATCCTTCTTCTTTATTCCATGAAAATCTTCCACTTTTAACTCCATTTTATCTTCTTTTACACTATTATTTACCATTTCCTTTAAAACACGTTGTTTTTCTCTATATTGAATAGCCCTAAGCATATTCCGCTTTAATCTACTTGGAGCTCTTCTTCCTCTCTTCTTTACTAACATCCTTTCAATTAATTTAGCTTCCATAATCAATTTTGGACACTACTCTATTCCACGCCATTTGATAGGCGGGACACTCATCCTTCTTACCAGTACAAGACTGTTTCTTCCACCAACAATTCAAACACGCTATTTTGGGTTGATCTTTTTTACTACAGTTCTTTTGTTCATGATCAATTTCACCACAACTGCCACAAACAGTATAATTTGCTTTGCAAAACTTAGCAATATGACCATATTGCTGACACTTCAAACATTTGGGCACTGATATAAAGTCTTTTACATTTACTGCCTGAAAACCAATAAATAATTTCTCTTTATTGATCATCATAAGTCTTATTTTCGGCGATACTTCAAGAACATGATGTACAGTTCTTCTATCTCTCCTCCCGGTTTTGAACTTCAATAAAACTTCACGATCAAATTCTTCTTTCTCCATTTCGTTTTCAAAGTTTTGTCTATAAAGACTTTCTTTAATTTCCTCTTCATTCTGAACTTTAATCACATCATATAAAATTACCTGGGGTTTCCTTTTCCTTGGCAATTCCATAATCAGGTCCTTCTCCTTCAAATTCTTACTAGATATTACCTTAGCCGCATCATCCTGGGTTTCGGTTTCCACAATGACAAACCTTTCACTCTCTCTTATGTTTCTTATTTTAATCTTCTCCTCTATGGGTTTCAGGTTCTCCGTCACTGTTTTGTGAATTTCCCTTGTAGATTTGGTTTTTTTTGATGAAACAAAGATAACATGTCCTTTCTTTTGCACGGTGTGCTGCAACTTTTCGGACCTTTCAGGCATCTTGGGCTTCGCAGCCATCATTGCGTACGAAGGTTTACTTGACTGAATTGCTTCTTTGAATTCTCTGGTTACATTAATCTCGGTCTGCAACTTTACATTCTCAAGCTTCAGTTTATCGTATTCTGCTTTCATTTTATAAATTAATGAGTAGCATTCCTCTTTGGTCTTTACAATCATCTTGTCTTTTGTTATTAACATGGATAATTCCTCCATAAGGCGTTCATAGTTGCCTAATCCTGCTTCACTCTCCTCCTTCCTTCCTATTGACTGCATTTTCCTTGAGCGATTTACGCTCTGTGGTGAGAAAACATCACTTTCCATTTATATTATAAAAATGACTCACTAATTTCCGACGATTTAAAGTCTGCATCCGACTCAAATCGGGGGTCAATACTACTATTCGCTAATTAGTACCACCTCCTCGCACCTTATGTACTCCTAATATTTGCCCAAAATCAAATGCCTTTTTTGCATGCAATTTTAATAATTTTCATATATAATTGATACTTAAATAATTCCAAATTATTTTCTAAATATTTTACTTACAATTTTCCACTTATTCACTCACTATTACAAAATTTTTCTCAAAAATTTCCAACACCCTCCTCAGAGACCCGGACAACAAACACGTCCGCCTCGCTCGGAAGCCAGAGCGAGAGTCCAGTAGATCCAGTAGATAGGGACAGAGGGAATCTCGTTAATCCATTCATGCGCGTCACTAATTAGATGACGAGGCATTTGGCTACCTTAAGAGAGTCATAGTTACTCCCGCCGTTTACCCGCGCTTGCTTGAATTTCTTCACGTTGACATTCAGAGCACTGGGCAGAAATCACATTGCGTCAACACCCGCTGGGGCCCTCGCAATGCTTTGTTTTAATTAGACAGTCGGATTCCCCAAGTCCGTGCCAGTTCTGAGTCGACCGTTGAGTGGCGGCCGAAGAGGGGCACCGCCAGAGGCGGTCCCTCGCAGCGTGGAAGATCCGCGGGAGGCCAAGGCACGGGACCGAGCTCGGATCCGCGAAATGCAGACGCAAGCGCCGGCACCCGCATCGCCTCGCCCAGGCCCGGCACGTTGGCACAGACCCGCTTCCCTACCACGCCCGACGCGCCCCGGTCCTCAGAGCCAATCCTTATCCCGAAGTTACGGATCCAATTTGCCGACTTCCCTTACCTACATTAATCTATCGACTAGAGGCTCTTCACCTTGGAGACCTGCTGCGGATATGGGTACGAGCCGGCGCGACACCTCCGCGTGACCCTCTCCCGGATTTTCAAGGTCCGAGGGGACGACCCGGACACCGCCGCAACTGCGGTGCTCTTCGCGTTCCAAACCCTATCTCCCTGCTAGAGGATTCCAGGGAACTCGAACGCTTATGCAGAACAGAAAACTCTGCCCGGGTCTCCCGACGGCGTCTCCGGGTCCCTTTGGGTTACCCCGACGAGCTTCTCTGACGAGGGCCCGTAGATTCGGTTCCGCTGCCGGGTTCCGGAATAGGAACCGGATTCCCTTTCGCCCATCGAGGGGGAGCACGTGAGACGGCCCCCCGCATCGACATCGGATTTCTCCTAGGGCTTAGGATCGACTGACTCGTGTGCAACGGCTGTTCACACGAAACCCTTCTCCACATCAGCCCTCAAGGCCCTCGCTTGAGTATTTGCTACTACCACCAAGATCTGCACCGGCGGCGGCTCCAGGCAGGCTCACGCCCAGACCCTTCCGCGCACACCGCCGCGCCCTCCTA
>JAUKNL010000330.1:65000-70000 GCA_030765065.1 Deroplatys truncata
CGATATCGCTCGCTTCCCCGATCATCTCGCCAGCTTCCGTCTACGCAGGGCTAGAGCCGGAGCGAAAGCAACCGCTACTGAGGCCTTTTTGTTTATTTTGTTTTTTGTTTTTTTCTTTATTTGTTTTAACGACAGTCTAAATGTTGCCACCTGATCACTGTACCTTTCTAATGGACTCTCGAGGTCGAGAGGACCAAGCAATAGAGCTGACAGATGCAAAGTCGGCGCAGAAAGTATGCGTCTAAGACCACTGCACAGTCAGTCACCTTCCTTGGAGCCGCTTCATCCTTTGAAGCGTCCAAATGCGCGCAGCCGGAGCGAATACGTATACGCTACTAAGGCCACAAGCGCTTCCGTGTTTAGGGGCTAACATGCCGGCGCGTAGGCACGCGACTAAGGCCTGACGTTGCCCAGCACGATCATCATTCCTTCAGTCGAAGGGACTACGTGCTCGCGTTTCGCCGTTTCTCACGTCTACTCACCCAACCATCACTCAATGCGCGCACAGAGCGCGAACCAGAGCATGTCGTGAAATATAACGTCACTCGGAATCTGGCAAGTTCAGCGCCGAATAACAACTATGTGTCGCATAAGGACCGTATCGTGAGACAGAGGGCCGCGACAATGCTGTACATATCTCGCTAGTAAGAGGGCGCCTAGCATTTGTGCGTCAATTCCTGACCCTCTACATCGGGGATATAATGCAATCCAGGCTCGGAAGACATTATCACTAGGGAAGGACAACCTAGAATTCACCGTCACAGATATCATGTCCTTCTGCATAGGGTCACACTAGGAGAGGGCCGCCTAGCTTTGTTCCTTCAACTCCTACCCTCACTTTGACAGCTCCGACCCCTCCAACCACGATGCCGCTCCTCTGCGAGTCGCAGGGGCCGGCGGGCAAACGGCTGGCCGGCAGCGCACAGCCACTAGCCGGGCTCCGACACGCAGCCTCACGCGGCACCCGCCTGACAGATGAGAACGTTGTGAACATGCCTCGGATGGAGAAACAATGTGTGCCTGTACCGCTACCATGACCATCTGAATGACATACAGCAAACGTACGGGTTAGTGTGGCGCAACTACGACGCCCACCAGACGACAATGGTATTGAGATACGCAGACGTCTGTACTCCAACGCGCCCCAAAGCGCTAAACCCCCCCCCCCCCGTCCTTCCAGGGGCGTAGCAGCCGAGAATCTGCTACGCGCCTGCACAGTGGAGCTCAGGGATGTGAGGAAACGTGGAAGGAGGTGATCAACGACTACTACGAGCGATGCCAATACCGGTGATCATGGGTAGAACAGCACGGGAGGGTGCAATGTCGGTGGTGTGTAACGCATAAATGGGGGAACAGAATAAACGAGGCGTTGTGGAAAGTGCAACGCGCTATGCAGTGCCGTTTGGAGATGAAGCAATGGCACTGTGGCAAGCTGCCACCACGCGTCTACACGGATGCACCATAAAGAGTGTGAGGGCGTTGCAGCAGCCAAGGCCAGGAACTGCAACGCGTCGAAAGAGTTTGTGCCAGGTCCAGGGTGTGTTGCTACGCTCTAGCGTCCCCAGAGGGGCCCCCCGCTCCCCCCATGGGGGTAGGGCGAAATGCACAGAGGAGGAAATGTGTACCTGGTTGGACGGTGGCGAGGTAAGACGAAAGGAGGGGCCGATGTTTGGAGGTGGAATACAAAACATGAGAGCAATACGCCTCCGGATAGTAGTAGTAGTAGTAGTAGTAGTAGTAGTAGTAGTAGTAGTAGTAGTAGTAGTAGTAGTAGCAGCATGATGATTCGTATGCGTAATATTCATTAGTATGATTATTCGTACCATTACGGTTAGCCTGCGTATGATTAGTATTAGTATTAGTAGTGTCATTGACGGTATCCGGAGTAGTAGTAGTAGTAGTAGTAGTAGTAGTAGTAGTAGTAGTAGTAGTAGTAGTAGTAGTAGTAGTAGTAGTAGTGGTGGTAGTGGTAGTAGTAGTAGTAGTAGTAGTAGTAGTAGTAGTAGTAGTAGTAGTAGTAGTAGTAGTGGTGGTAGTGGTAGTAGTAGTAGTAGTAGTAGTAGTAGTAGTAGTAGTAGTAGTAGTAGTAGCATTAGAATGATCATAATCATTATTATGGGTCTTATCATCATGATTATCATTATTAGTATGAGTATCATCATTAGTATTGGTAATCATTATTATTATTATTATTTGTATTATTATTATTATTATTATTATTATTATTATTATCATTATTAATATTACTATTATTATTATTATTAGTATTATTATCATTATGAGTATGGGTATGAGTATGAGTAGGATTAGTATTAGTATTAGTATTAGTATTATTATTATTAGTATTATTATTAGTATTATTATTATTATTATTATTATTATTATTATTATTATTATTATTATTATTATTATTAATAGTATTAATAGTATTAATAGTATTATTATTATTATGATTATTATGATTATTATTATTATTATTATTATTATTATTATTATTATTATTATTATTATTATTATTATTATTATTAGTATTATTAGTAGTAGTAGTAGTAGTAGTAGTAGTAGTAGTAGTAGTGTTAGTTAGTATTCGAATATAATTATGAGTAGTAGTAGTATTATTCTTATCCTTAGTGTTAGTATTCGTATCACTATTATCATTATTATTATCATTAGTAGTAGTAGTATTAGTATGAGTATTAGTAGTGGTATTAGGATCATTAATCATTAGTATCATTAGTATTGGTATTGGTATTGGTATTATTGTTATTAGTACTATTAATGGTATTAGTATTCGTAGTAGTAATAATGTTAGTATTGTTGGTATTGTTAGTAATATTACTATTATGAGTAGTAGTAGTAGTAGTAGTAGTAGTAGTAGTAGTAGTAGTAGTAGTAGTATTGTTAGTATTGTTAGTATTAGTATGATTATTATTAGTATGAGTAGGAGTAGGAGTAGGGGTAGGGGTATGATCATCGGTAGGGGTAGGGGTAGGGGTGTGATTATGAGTAGGAGTAGGGGCAGGGGTATGATTTTTGAGTAGTAGTAGTGGTAGTGGTAGTATGATGATGATGATGATGATGATGATGATGATATTACTATTATTTGTAGTAGTATTATTGCTATTAGTAATACTATTATGATGTGTAATACGTCTATGTGTATTAGTAGGAGTAGTACGAGTAGTGTGACTATTATTCGTCACATTAGTAATAGTAGTATTGGTACTAGTATCATTATGAGTGGTATGAATATGAGTATTAGCATTATTCGAATTAGTAGCATTAGTAGTATTAGTATGCGTGTTAGGAGTCGTATGCGTAGTATTAGTAGCATTAATAGTAGTATTAGTATGATTGCTGTGCATATCATTATTCGTAGTATGAATATCAGTATGCGTAGTAGTATTGTGAGTATTATTGGTATCAGTAGTGTTAGTAGCACGGCTATGATTAGTCGTAGTAGTAATCATCCTCATTGTCATGAGAATGATATTGCCAATAAAGCGGATAATAATAAGGGTACGAATACTACCATGACGAGTACGAATGATGATGCGCAGAAGAGGAAGAGGAAGAGGAAGAGGAAGACGAAGACGGAGACGAAGAAGAAGAAGAAGAAGAAGAGGTGGAGGAGGAGGAGGAGGAGGAGGAGGAGGAGGAGGAGGGGGAGGAGGAGGAGGAGGAGGAGGAGGAGGAGGAGGAGGAACTACGGAGAATAATCATACAAATCGGAATAATGATGATACCACTAATACGAAGAATAAGTAATACCGGTCGTAGTAGTAGTAGTAGTATTAGTAGTAGTAGTAGTAGTAGTAGTAGTGCTAGTCGTAGTGGTGGGCGTAGTATGAATAGGCGTATGCTACGTATCATCATTAGCGGTAGTAGGTATTAGTATCAGTAGGTTCATTGATATGACTATGAGGGGTATGAGTATGAGTGTTAGTATGACTGCTATAATGAATATCATGCTGATGATTATCATTATGAATAGTAGTAGTAGTAGTGGTAGTAGTAGTAGTAGTAGTAGTAGTAGTAGTAGTAGTAGTGGTGGTGGTGCTCCGACTAAGGAATGCCAATCAGCAAAATGATGATGGAGAAGGAAGAGATGGACACGAATGGATGATCAGCATACTGTAAACAGTGTAGATATACTGCGAAGGCATGACCTCTGTCTCCCGGGGAAAGTGCAACGCGCCTGGAAGAGGATATGTCCGTGTTTCGTCCGTTGAAACAACACGTTCCAGCAACTGCCACAACGCTCCTCACGGAGGTGTTGCACAATCTTCAGGCGCGTTGCGTATACTCCGTTACACAACTGTTACGCGTGTGCCACGTGTTGCACAGTCGCAACTGCGGCGGATCGAAGTGAAACCTTTGAGACAGTCACCCCTCATGGGAGGCATCCTGAGGTAGTGTGTCAAGACCTACCTAATGTCAATTGCATTTGTAGAATAGGTACATTCAGGATCGGCCCGCGGTGAAACCATGTGTATGTAATGGGTATTGAACGTGTATGAAACTTGAAATGTTTGCTGTCTGTAGTAGGTGATGTGACTATGCAGTAATGGCAACGTCTGCAGGTAAGTTATGTAGTGTACTGTGCTTTAAAGCATTAAATGGTATGCTTATTGCATGATGTTTCATTTTGTGGTTGTTTAGGGTTTTGAAAGATGTTCCTGAAGATACATTGTTGATTATTTGGGCAGGTATGAAGAGGTATATTGAATAATACGGTGACAAAGAAATAGTGGATAGCTGGTAGGTTTGCATTGCTATGACTGCCATATGTGGAGGTTGGGGAATTGATATATTAGGTGTGTTAAGACGTTCCGGTTCTGGCAATGGACATGTAAGTGATTGTTGCTGGGTGGAAGCTTTGGTACAATTGTTGACATCATGTCTGGAAATGCTTGGTGGTTCTGTGTTTATTAGTGAAGTGTTCGGTTTGCCAATATTGAGTATGTGAAGTCACCGAGTGTGTTATTGAAGATGATGGT
>JAUKNL010000330.1:75000-87500 GCA_030765065.1 Deroplatys truncata
GGCAGCTATTTTGTAGGGCATACCCCATACATCTTTGTCTAGCTGAGACTCCACGAAGTCTTCCCATTTTTTCTTCTTTGCCTCCTCTAGTTTTTCCAGGAAAAGTTGTTTCTGCTGCTGGTAGTGTGCTAGATGCCTCTGTCTTTCCTCTTGGATTCGGGCGTGTTGGTAAGTCCTTCTGGCTCTTCTCATCTTGCTTCGGAGTTTTTGTAGCTGATCATTCCATATTGAGGAATGTTTTGCGGTGGTGTTAATTTTCGGAATGTGGTCGTTCATTGAGCCCTGGATTGCTTTGGTTAGTTGTACTGCTTTGGCGTCTATGTTTTCTCCTACACGTGTTGGGGATGGAAGTTTTATCGTTGTTTTCATTTTTCCCCAATCAGCTTTTTTGATGTTATACCTTCTCTTCTCCTTTTTCATGGTGTCTCTTGGGGGGTTGTTGGTGTCTATGGTGAAGTATATTAAGTTGTGATCACTTGTGGTTAGGCTGTCTCCTACTTTCCAATCCTTTATGTATGTTTCCGCGTGAGTGTTGGTGAGTGTGACATCTATGTTAGAGGCTGCGCCTGCCCTATTCTCGAAGGTGGGCGGGTTGTGAGGTTTGTTGATGACCACTAGTTTTGATTCGGCTATGGTTTCTTCTAGCTTTTCCCCTCTTGCGTCTCTGTCCCCGTGCCACCACGTAGATTTGGCGTTAGCGTCGGCTGTGATAATTGTCGGTGTGTCCTTGTATGCTGTGGAGATTTGGTGTACCCTGTCTAGGTATGGTTCTATGTCCTCATTATATTTGAAATAAAGGTTGGCTATTATCCAGTTGCCCTGTTGACTGGTTACTTCTACGCAGTTGACGTTTTGGTCGCTGAATTGTGTTACTTTTACTATTTGGAGGTCTTTGTTCAGGATGATTATTGCTGCACCTGGGTTGTTCCCGTTTGATATCACTCGCGCGTGTAGTGGCATTTGGGGTATTTTCCCTTGAAATGTATACGGTTCCTGTACTGCGAGAATGTCAAGTTTTAGATCTTCTGCTAACTTGCGAATTTCTGCAGTCACCAATTTGCTGTGCTGCAGGTTCATTTGCCCTACTCTGGTAGTTTTAGTTGGGTGTTGTGTTTGGAGTTGGTTGCTCGATTTTGCTGCGTGTGTTCTATCCATAGTCTGTTCTTGCTACCAGTCTTTCCCATAGTATTCGGTAGGTAGGGCAATCCTTTCTGGAGTAGCATCGTCGTTTTCGTCGCATGCAGGGAATACATATTGGGGGTTGTCCTCTTTTGCGGCATTCCTGTGCCGTGTGGTCTTCCTCTGCACAGTGGCCACATGTAGCATGGTCTTTGTTGCAGTGTTTTGCTACGTGGCCCAGATCGTGGCATGTGGTACAGCGAGCGACTACTAGGAAGTCTTTGGCTGTGATTGCTTGGAATCCGATGTACACTCTCTGCATGTATATGATGTGATTCCTGATTGCTGCCGTGGTCTCGATGACATGGTGCACGGTCGCCAAACCTCTAGGTCCTGTTCGAAAGCGGAATACGAAGTCCTTTTCGAAGTCCTCTCTGGTGAGCTGTCCTTTAAAGTGTCTTAAGTATATTTCCTCTTTTATTTCCTCCTCCTTCATTCCGGAGAGGATGTCGTATAGGATAATCAGTGGATTTCTCTTTCTAGGTGGTTCAAAGTTTAAGTGTTTGTCTTGTAGGTTTTTGCTTTGCTTTATCCTTTTTATATCCTCCTCCGTGTCGGTCTGTAGTATCACCATTCTGTCTGTTGTGCGGATTGCGCATATCTTTATTTGTTCTTCTGCTGGTTTTAGATTGGTGGTTAGAATTCTTTGAATTTCCGTGGCCGTTTTTCCTTCTGCGGAGACGAAGATGGTTGGTTTCTGTTGTTGTTTTGTTTGTTGTATGTGCGTTGCTCTTTGGGTGGGTCCGTTGAGTCCTGGAGATGCCGTGACCTGGGCGTATGTGCTTTTTGGGACTACTTCTATTGTATTCTCGGGGTGCGTATCAGCTGTCCTTACTTGAGGTGAGGGATGTTGATGTAGTTCTAAGAGTTTCACTTTTGTTCGGAGCTCCACTGTTTCCCGAACGTTGGCTTCGTGTTGGGTGCTTAGTTGGGCCAGCATGGCATATAGTTCCTCCTTCTTTTTGGCGGAGATCTTTTCATTTCCTATTAGCTTCGATACGGCGGCCAGTGTAGAGAAAAAGTTGGTGTCTACCTCCGAGGTGTTTTGGCTGACGTTTTCTGATGGATGTTGTTCTATTGTGTCCCTATTGTGTTCGTCGAGGGTCGCCTGGTTGACCCTTAGATTTCTGTCTGTGGGTTTAGTGGTCGGGGTCGCCATGTTGACCACCACTTCTTTGCTAGTCGCCGGGTTGACCATTTGTTTCTTTTCCGAGTTGACGTTGTTTTGGGTGGTAGAGGTCGCCAGGTTGACCTCCGTGGTGGCCGTAGATTTTTGGTTGGTTTTTTGGGGCGCCGTTTTATTAGTGGTCGGGGTCGCCTTGTTGACCACCACTTCTTTGCTAGTCGCCGGGTTGACCATTTGTTTCTTTTCCGAGTTGACGTTGTTTTGGGTGGTAGAGGTCGCCAAGTTGACCTCCGTGGTGGTTGTAGATTTTTGGTTGGTTTTTTGGGGCGCCGTTTTGTTAGTGGTCGGGGTCGCCTTGTTGACCACCACTTGTTTACTGGTCGCCATGTTGACCTTTTGGTTGTTTTGGAGGCTGAAGGTCGCCGAGTTGACCTCCTTAGTGGTTGTAGATTTGCTGTTGGTTGGTTGGGTCTTTGTTTTGGAAGTGGTCGGGGTCGCCATGTTGACCACCACTTGTTTGTTGATCGCCAGGTTGACCTTTGGGTTCTTTTGGGGGCTGGAAGTCGCCAGGTTGACCTCCATGGTGGATGTTTCGTCGTTTCTTTCTGTGTTCTCTTTGAGGGTCGACGCTTGAGGAGTCGCCAAGTTGACTACCTCGGAATGACTGGGGTCATTGTTCTCAATGCTATTTGATTTCTCTGTTTTTTGTCCCTTATCTACGGCTTTGTCGTTGTTTTCGTAGTTTTGGTGCTTGCTCCACTTAGCCGCCACTGTTTTACCAGTGACGTTGCCCGGGGCGGACGGCGTGGACGTGGGAGCTCCCGAGAGTTGTTGGGTACCCTGACAGTGCACCACTGCGCCAGGGTCCCTTTCCGACATGGTTTGATCCATGGGGGCTTAAAGCTCAAATTGCTCTCGGGTCCCGCCCCAGTAGATAGGGACAGAGGGAATCTCGTTAATCCATTCATGCGCGTCACTAATTAGATGACGAGGCATTTGGCTACCTTAAGAGAGTCATAGTTACTCCCGCCGTTTACCCGCGCTTGCTTGAATTTCTTCACGTTGACATTCAGAGCACTGGGCAGAAATCACATTGCGTCAACACCCGCTGGGGCCCTCGCAATGCTTTGTTTTAATTAGACAGTCGGATTCCCCAAGTCCGTGCCAGTTCTGAGTCGACCGTTGAGTGGCGGCCGAAGAGGGGCACCGCCAGAGGCGGTCCCTCGCAGCGTGGAAGATCCGCGGGAGGCCAAGGCACGGGACCGAGCTCGGATCCGCGAAATGCAGACGCAAGCGCCGGCACCCGCATCGCCTCGCCCAGGCCCGGCACGTTGGCACAGACCCGCTTCCCTACCACGCCCGACGCGCCCCGGTCCTCAGAGCCAATCCTTATCCCGAAGTTACGGATCCAATTTGCCGACTTCCCTTACCTACATTAATCTATCGACTAGAGGCTCTTCACCTTGGAGACCTGCTGCGGATATGGGTACGAGCCGGCGCGACACCTCCGCGTGACCCTCTCCCGGATTTTCAAGGTCCGAGGGGACGACCCGGACACCGCCGCAACTGCGGTGCTCTTCGCGTTCCAAACCCTATCTCCCTGCTAGAGGATTCCAGGGAACTCGAACGCTTATGCAGAACAGAAAACTCTGCCCGGGTCTCCCGACGGCGTCTCCGGGTCCCTTTGGGTTACCCCGACGAGCTTCTCTGACGAGGGCCCGTAGATTCGGTTCCGCTGCCGGGTTCCGGAATAGGAACCGGATTCCCTTTCGCCCATCGAGGGGGAGCACGTGAGACGGCCCCCCGCATCGACATCGGATTTCTCCTAGGGCTTAGGATCGACTGACTCGTGTGCAACGGCTGTTCACACGAAACCCTTCTCCACATCAGCCCTCAAGGCCCTCGCTTGAGTATTTGCTACTACCACCAAGATCTGCACCGGCGGCGGCTCCAGGCAGGCTCACGCCCAGACCCTTCCGCGCACACCGCCGCGCCCTCCTACTCGCCGGGGCTTCGCGCGCTCGCCGCCCCTCCCGAAGGAGAAGCGGCTCACGCCTATGCCTTCCGGCGGCCGGGTATAGGCACGGAGCTTTAGCGCCATCCATTTTCAGGGCTAGTTGCTTCGGCAGGTGAGTTGTTACACACTCCTTAGCGGCTTCCGACTTCCATGGCCACCGTCCTGCTGTCTTAAGCAACCAACGCCTTTCATGGTCTCCCATGAGCTCCGGTTTAGGCGCCTTAACCCGGCGTTTGGTTCATCCCACAGCGCCAGTTCTGCTTACCAAAAATGGCCCACTTGGCACCCTGATCCGCCTCGCGGCTTCACTCGAGCAAGCCGGAGTTCTCACCCATTTAAAGTTTGAGAATAGGTTGAGGTCGTTTCGGCCCCAAGGCCTCTAATCATTCGCTTTACCGGATGAGACTCGCCTCGTTCCAAGCGGGCGCCAGCTATCCTGAGGGAAACTTCGGAGGGAACCAGCTACTAGATGGTTCGATTAGTCTTTCGCCCCTATACCCAGCTCTGACGATCGATTTGCACGTCAGAATCGCTGCGGACCTCCATCAGGGTTTCCCCTGACTTCGTCCTGACCAGGCATAGTTCACCATCTTTCGGGTCCCAACGTGTACGCTCTGAGTGCGCCCACGGCCGAAGCCGGGGCGCCCCGGGAGTGCGGGCTCCCCGGAAGGGAGCCATCCTCCCTCGGCGGCACGAGGCCGCCCCACTTTCATTGCGCCTCTGGGTTTAGTGGTTCCCAGTGACTCGCGCACATGTTAGACTCCTTGGTCCGTGTTTCAAGACGGGTCGGGAAGGCATCCGAAGCAATAGCGCCGCGGACGGGAGAACGGCCAAAGCTGTCCGAGGACTCCGGAGACCAGCAGCCCGCGGGCGGCGGGGACGCGGCGTTAGCCGCGGCACCACGCACAAAGAAACCCGTGGAGCTTGCCCACCGGGCCGGACGCTCGCCAGAGCGGGCCATCTCCTCGTTTCCTACCGTCGAACCGGGGCCGGGCGAACCGGGGTCCGGGGGAACGTGAACCCGAGATTCCTCGGCGTTCCCCTCGGTCTCCATCCCGGGCCTTAGACCCCTGGTCCAACGGGTCGCGACGTCCTACCGGGAGAGAAGTGCAGCCCGCCGCCGCCAAGCAGCCCGACCGGCCGGTGCCGACGACCTAACGCGGCGCGCACCTTGCGGTGTGGCCGGCGGCCGTAGACATCCGGAATCGCGGATCGGGTGCCGACGAGCGGACGGGATTGAATCTCCCCGTTCGACCTTCCGGATCCCTCCCGTTTACCCCTGAACGGTTTCACGTACTATTGAACTCTCTCTTCAAAGTTCTTTTCAACTTTCCCTCACGGTACTTGTTCGCTATCGGTCTCGTGGTCATATTTAGCCTTAGATGGAGTTTACCACCCACTTAGTGCTCCACTCTCAAGGAACACGACTCTGAGGACGGCTCCCCCCGCGAACGGCAGCGGTCTCTACGGGCCTGGCACCCTCTGCGGGCTGTGGCCGCGTTCAAGGGAGACTTGAACTCGCCGCCGAACATCGGGTTGCGGAGCGTCCCTCACACGACATTTCCCTGCGTTATGTTTCACACGCGGGATTCCGTGCTGGGCTCCTCCCTGTTCGCTCGCCGCTACTAAGGGAATCCTTGTTAGTTTCTTTTCCTCCGCCTATTAATATGCTTAAATTCAGCGGGTAGTCTCGCCCGATCTGAGGTCGGATGTGCAAGCCCCTCTGGTGCGGGGGGGCGGGGAGCCGAGGCTTTCCTCGGTTACGCTCGAGTCAGAGAGAAAAAAATGCTCCTCGCAAGACCCTAGCTCCGAGACCACCTCCAAAGCGATGGAGATGGAGGCCTCGGCCCCCTACAGGTTTCGGAAGCGTCGGAGCGAGCGAGTCGCAACCGTGCCTCCAGAATCGGATCCAGGTGATCGGAACGGCCCGCTTTGCTCTTCCTCTCCACAACTCACTCATCATCATCACCTCTTAGCAAAGCCGCCCCGGCCTGGTCCAGTGAGACCTCCCGACCCTCAGTCGGGCGTGGTCCGGGATTGAAAATCCAAGGACCGCAATGTGCGTTCGAAGTGTCGATGTTCATGTGTCCTGCAGTTCACATGTCGACGCGCAATTTGCTGCGTTCTTCATCGACCCACGAGCCGAGTGATCCACCGCTCAGGGTTGTATCGATATTTGCGCGCCTCGGCCCTCCCAGAAGGAGAGCGCCATGGGCTGCGTTAAGATCGGGCCAAATAGTAGCAAGGAAATCCTCGCAAGCGTTTCGTGCAACCGTTCCCACCCACCTCGGGAGAGGGAGGGGAAACGTACACTGGCAGAACTCTGGCGCAGAAGAGCTTTAAACCCTCCCAGACCCCTGGTCGTCTCGCCTTGCGGCAAACGGCCGGAATCCCCAGGCTGCGACGCTCGCATCCGCCGCTAGGCGGAGGCTTCGTCGACATCCGTGGTGCGGGTACCGAGAACTGCGTTGTGAAACATCCGGCGGCGTAAGGCTCGGAACTGACAACGTCTTGGCGGGCCCGGGATGGCCTGACCGGCGACCAGCCGGTCGTCTCACAGGCCATCCCTCCTCCGTGCCCGACCCCGACGCACCGGGAAGCACCGCTCCGCGGGTTCGTTCCATTTGTGGCAAGGTTCTCCGGTGGGAGATACCGCTAATGATCCTTCCGCAGGTTCACCTACGGAAACCTTGTTACGACTTTTACTTCCTCTAAATGATCAAGTTTGGGCATCTTCCCGGTGGAATCGAGGAGGAGAACCCCCACGCCCACCGGTCCGAAGACCTCACTAAATCATTCAATCGGTAGTAGCGACGGGCGGTGTGTACAAAGGGCAGGGACGTAATCAACGCGAGCTTATGACTCGCGCTTACTGGGAATTCCTCGTTCATGGGGAACAATTGCAAGCCCCAATCCCTAGCACGAAGGAGGTTCAGCGGGTTACCCGGACCTTTCGGCCAGGGAGGACACGCTGATTCCTTCAGTGTAGCGCGCGTGCGGCCCAGAACATCTAAGGGCATCACAGACCTGTTATTGCTCAATCTCGTGCGGCTAGAAGCCGCCTGTCCCTCTAAGAAGATCAGGAGTCGCCGGTAGCACAGGGGATACCGGAAGCGACTAGTTAGCAGGCTAGAGTCTCGTTCGTTATCGGAATTAACCAGACAAATCGCTCCACCAACTAAGAACGGCCATGCACCACCACCCACCGAATCAAGAAAGAGCTCTCAATCTGTCAATCCTCCCGGTGTCCGGGCCTGGTGAGGTTTCCCGTGTTGAGTCAAATTAAGCCGCAGGCTCCACTCCTGGTGGTGCCCTTCCGTCAATTCCTTTAAGTTTCAGCTTTGCAACCATACTTCCCCCGGAACCCAAAAGCTTTGGTTTCCCGGAAGCCGCCCGCCGAGTCATCGGAGGAACTTCGGCGGATTGCTGGCTGGCATCGTTTATGGTTAGAACTAGGGCGGTATCTGATCGCCTTCGAACCTCTAACTTTCGTTCTTGATCAGAGAAAACATTCTTGGCAAATGCTTTCGCTTCGGTCCGTCTTGCGACGATCCAAGAATTTCACCTCTAACGTCGCAATACGAATGCCCCCGTCTGTCCCTATTGATCATTACCTCGGGGATTCCGAAAACCAACAAAATAGAACCGAGGTCCTATTCCATTATTCCATGCACTCGGTATTCAGGCGGATGCTGCCTGCTTTAAGCACTCTAATTTGTTCAAAGTAAACGTGCCGGCCCATCGAGACACTCGGTTAAGAGCACCGCGACGGGTATGATAGGCCTTCCCCGGACGACGGGTGCGAGACCCGCGCCGGCTCGGGCCACCGGCAGGACGTCCGCACGTGCATGCCAGTTAAACACCGACGGGCGGTGAACCGGCAGCGTGGGACACAAGTCCGACTACGAGCTTTTTAACCGCAACAACTTTAATATACGCTATTGGAGCTGGAATTACCGCGGCTGCTGGCACCAGACTTGCCCTCCAATGGATACTCGTTAAAGGATTTAAAGTGTACTCATTCCGATTACGGGGCCTCGGATGAGTCCCGTATCGTTATTTTTCGTCACTACCTCCCCGTGCCGGGAGTGGGTAATTTGCGCGCCTGCTGCCTTCCTTGGATGTGGTAGCCGTTTCTCAGGCTCCCTCTCCGGAATCGAACCCTGATTCCCCGTTACCCGTTACAACCATGGTAGGCGCAGAACCTACCATCGACAGTTGATAAGGCAGACATTTGAAAGATGCGTCGCCGGCTCGGAGGCCGTGCGATCTGCCATAATTTATTCAGAGTCACCAAGGCAAACGGCCCGAAGACCGATTGGTTTTGATCTAATAAAAGCGTCCCTTCCGTCGCCGGTCGGGACCGAGTTGCATGTATTAGCTCTAGAATTACCACAGTTATCCAAGTAACTGTGCATCATCTAAGGAACCATAACTGATTTAATGAGCCATTCGCGGTTTCACCTTAATTCGGCTTGCACTGAGACATGCATGGCTTAATCTTTGAGACAAGCATATGACTACTGGCAGGATCAACCAGGGAGCTGGATTGCTCCGAAACCGGGACGAATCGTCCCGGAACGTTCAATGCATAGGAGACCGCCCCTGAAACGGACAGAGAGGCAGAGTAAACAGCATCTCGGCCCGAGGTATGCGGGAAAAACAGAGACGGAAATCAGAGGTCGGTACGGCAATTGCCGTCAGCTCAGACCAGCTCCGCAACCATCGCTCCTTTTACCGCCCTAAAAGCCGAGAGGCAACCAGTGGAATGGATTAGCCTTGTTACGGGAAAAGACCAGGAGGCAGGTGCTGTCTCTGAACGAGCCGGCGCCGTAGGCGTCTAAGACCATCACGAGACGGCATCGGCACGTTCCTCCCGGTATCCGATACCACCACAACCGGAGCGCAACGAGGCGCTACTACGGTTCCCATTCCACCTAGACTGGCCAACGGAAATCCCGGCAAGACGACCACTAGGGGGCCACGATATCGCTCGCTTCCCCGATCATCTCGCCAGCTTCCGTCTACGCAGGGCTAGAGCCGGAGCGAAAGCAACCGCTACTGAGGCCTTTTTGTTTATTTTGTTTTTTGTTTTTTTCTTTATTTGTTTTAACGACAGTCTAAATGTTGCCACCTGATCACTGTACCTTTCTAATGGACTCTCGAGGTCGAGAGGACCAAGCAATAGAGCTGACAGATGCAAAGTCGGCGCAGAAAGTATGCGTCTAAGACCACTGCACAGTCAGTCACCTTCCTTGGAGCCGCTTCATCCTTTGAAGCGTCCAAATGCGCGCAGCCGGAGCGAATACGTATACGCTACTAAGGCCACAAGCGCTTCCGTGTTTAGGGGCTAACATGCCGGCGCGTAGGCACGCGACTAAGGCCTGACGTTGCCCAGCACGATCATCATTCCTTCAGTCGAAGGGACTACGTGCTCGCGTTTCGCCGTTTCTCACGTCTACTCACCCAACCATCACTCAATGCGCGCACAGAGCGCGAACCAGAGCATGTCGTGAAATATAACGTCACTCGGAATCTGGCAAGTTCAGCGCCGAATAACAACTATGTGTCGCATAAGGACCGTATCGTGAGACAGAGGGCCGCGACAATGCTGTACATATCTCGCTAGTAAGAGGGCGCCTAGCATTTGTGCGTCAATTCCTGACCCTCTACATCGGGGATATAATGCAATCCAGGCTCGGAAGACATTATCACTAGGGAAGGACAACCTAGAATTCACCGTCACAGATATCATGTCCTTCTGCATAGGGTCACACTAGGAGAGGGCCGCCTAGCTTTGTTCCTTCAACTCCTACCCTCACTTTGACAGCTCCGACCCCTCCAACCACGATGCCGCTCCTCTGCGAGTCGCAGGGGCCGGCGGGCAAACGGCTGGCCGGCAGCGCACAGCCACTAGCCGGGCTCCGACACGCAGCCTCACGCGGCACCCGCCTGACAGATGAGAACGTTGTGAACATGCCTCGGATGGAGAAACAATGTGTGCCTGTACCGCTACCATGACCATCTGAATGACATACAGCAAACGTACGGGTTAGTGTGGCGCAACTACGACGCCCACCAGACGACAATGGTATTGAGATACGCAGACGTCTGTACTCCAACGCGCCCCAAAGCGCTAAACCCCCCCCCGTCCTTCCAGGGGCGTAGCAGCCGAGAATCTGCTACGCGCCTGCACAGTGGAGCTCAGGGATGTGAGGAAACGTGGAAGGAGGTGATCAACGACTACTACGAGCGATGCCAATACCGGTGATCATGGGTAGAACAGCACGGGAGGGTGCAATGTCGGTGGTGTGTAACGCATAAATGGGGGAACAGAATAAACGAGGCGTTGTGGAAAGTGCAACGCGCTATGCAGTGCCGTTTGGAGATGAAGCAATGGCACTGTGGCAAGCTGCCACCACGCGTCTACACGGATGCACCATAAAGAGTGTGAGGGCGTTGCAGCAGCCAAGGCCAGGAACTGCAACGCGTCGAAAGAGTTTGTGCCAGGTCCAGGGTGTGTTGCTACGCTCTAGCGTCCCCAGAGGGGCCCCCCGCTCCCCCCATGGGGGTAGGGCGAAATGCACAGAGGAGGAAATGTGTACCTGGTTGGACGGTGGCGAGGTAAGACGAAAGGAGGGGCCGATGTTTGGAGGTGGAATACAAAACATGAGAGCAATACGCCTCCGGATAGTAGTAGTAGTAGTAGTAGTAGTAGTAGTAGTAGTAGTAGTAGTAGTAGTAGTAGTAGCAGCATGATGATTCGTATGCGTAATATTCATTAGTATGATTATTCGTACCATTACGGTTAGCCTGCGTATGATTAGTATTAGTATTAGTAGTGTCATTGACGGTATCCGGAGTAGTAGTAGTAGTAGTAGTAGTAGTAGTAGTAGTAGTAGTAGTAGTAGTAGTAGTAGTAGTAGTAGTAGTAGTAGTGGTGGTAGTGGTAGTAGTAGTAGTAGTAGTAGTAGTAGTAGTAGTAGTAGTAGTAGTGGTGGTAGTGGTAGTAGTAGTAGTAGTAGTAGTAGTAGTAGTAGTAGTAGTAGTAGTAGTAGTAGCATTAGAATGATCATAATCATTATTATGGGTCTTATCATCATGATTATCATTATTAGTATGAGTATCATCATTAGTATTGGTAATCATTATTATTATTATTATTTGTATTATTATTATTATTATTATTATTATTATTATTATTATTATTATTATCATTATTAATATTACTATTATTATTATTATTAGTATTATTATCATTATGAGTATGGGTATGAGTATGAGTAGGATTAGTATTAGTATTAGTATTAGTATTATTATTATTAGTATTATTATTAGTATTATTATTATTATTATTATTATTATTATTATTATTATTATTATTATTATTATTATTATTATTATTAATAGTATTAATAGTATTAATAGTATTATTATTATTATGATTATTATGATTATTATTATTATTATTATTATTATTATTATTATTATTATTATTATTATTATTATTATTATTATTATTATTATTATTAGTATTATTAGTAGTAGTAGTAGTAGTAGTAGTAGTAGTAGTAGTGTTAGTTAGTATTCGAATATAATTATGAGTAGTAGTAGTATTATTCTTATCCTTAGTGTTAGTATTCGTATCACTATTATCATTATTATTATCATTAGTAGTAGTAGTATTAGTATGAGTATTAGTAGTGGTATTAGGATCATTAATCATTAGTATCATTAGTATTGGTATTGGTATTGGTATTATTGTTATTAGTACTATTAATGGTATTAGTATTCGTAGTAGTAATAATGTTAGTATTGTTGGTATTGTTAGTAATATTACTATTATGAGTAGTAGTAGTAGTAGTAGTAGTAGTAGTAGTAGTAGTAGTAGTAGTAGTAGTAGTATTGTTAGTATTGTTAGTATTAGTATGATTATTATTAGTATGAGTAGGAGTAGGAGTAGGGGTAGGGGTATGATCATCGGTAGGGGTAGGGGTAGGGGTGTGATTATGAGTAGGAGTAGGGGCAGGGGTATGATTTTTGAGTAGTAGTAGTGGTAGTGGTAGTATGATGATGATGATGATGATGATGATGATGATGATATTACTATTATTTGTAGTAGTATTATTGCTATTAGTAATACTATTATGATGTGTAATACGTCTATGTGTATTAGTA
>JAUKNL010000330.1:95000-97500 GCA_030765065.1 Deroplatys truncata
AATAGGTTGAGGTCGTTTCGGCCCCAAGGCCTCTAATCATTCGCTTTACCGGATGAGACTCGCCTCGTTCCAAGCGGGCGCCAGCTATCCTGAGGGAAACTTCGGAGGGAACCAGCTACTAGATGGTTCGATTAGTCTTTCGCCCCTATACCCAGCTCTGACGATCGATTTGCACGTCAGAATCGCTGCGGACCTCCATCAGGGTTTCCCCTGACTTCGTCCTGACCAGGCATAGTTCACCATCTTTCGGGTCCCAACGTGTACGCTCTGAGTGCGCCCACGGCCGAAGCCGGGGCGCCCCGGGAGTGCGGGCTCCCCGGAAGGGAGCCATCCTCCCTCGGCGGCACGAGGCCGCCCCACTTTCATTGCGCCTCTGGGTTTAGTGGTTCCCAGTGACTCGCGCACATGTTAGACTCCTTGGTCCGTGTTTCAAGACGGGTCGGGAAGGCATCCGAAGCAATAGCGCCGCGGACGGGAGAACGGCCAAAGCTGTCCGAGGACTCCGGAGACCAGCAGCCCGCGGGCGGCGGGGACGCGGCGTTAGCCGCGGCACCACGCACAAAGAAACCCGTGGAGCTTGCCCACCGGGCCGGACGCTCGCCAGAGCGGGCCATCTCCTCGTTTCCTACCGTCGAACCGGGGCCGGGCGAACCGGGGTCCGGGGGAACGTGAACCCGAGATTCCTCGGCGTTCCCCTCGGTCTCCATCCCGGGCCTTAGACCCCTGGTCCAACGGGTCGCGACGTCCTACCGGGAGAGAAGTGCAGCCCGCCGCCGCCAAGCAGCCCGACCGGCCGGTGCCGACGACCTAACGCGGCGCGCACCTTGCGGTGTGGCCGGCGGCCGTAGACATCCGGAATCGCGGATCGGGTGCCGACGAGCGGACGGGATTGAATCTCCCCGTTCGACCTTCCGGATCCCTCCCGTTTACCCCTGAACGGTTTCACGTACTATTGAACTCTCTCTTCAAAGTTCTTTTCAACTTTCCCTCACGGTACTTGTTCGCTATCGGTCTCGTGGTCATATTTAGCCTTAGATGGAGTTTACCACCCACTTAGTGCTCCACTCTCAAGGAACACGACTCTGAGGACGGCTCCCCCCGCGAACGGCAGCGGTCTCTACGGGCCTGGCACCCTCTGCGGGCTGTGGCCCCGTTCAAGGGAGACTTGAACTCGCCGCCGAACATCGGGTTGCGGAGCGTCCCTCACACGACATTTCCCTGCGTTATGTTTCACACGCGGGATTCCGTGCTGGGCTCCTCCCTGTTCGCTCGCCGCTACTAAGGGAATCCTTGTTAGTTTCTTTTCCTCCGCCTATTAATATGCTTAAATTCAGCGGGTAGTCTCGCCCGATCTGAGGTCGGATGTGCAAGCCCCTCTGGTGCGGGGGGGCGGGGAGCCGAGGCTTTCCTCGGTTACGCTCGAGTCAGAGAGAAAAAAATGCTCCTCGCAAGACCCTAGCTCCGAGACCACCTCCAAAGCGATGGAGATGGAGGCCTCGGCCCCCTACAGGTTTCGGAAGCGTCGGAGCGAGCGAGTCGCAACCGTGCCTCCAGAATCGGATCCAGGTGATCGGAACGGCCCGCTTTGCTCTTCCTCTCCACAACTCACTCATCATCATCACCTCTTAGCAAAGCCGCCCCGGCCTGGTCCAGTGAGACCTCCCGACCCTCAGTCGGGCGTGGTCCGGGATTGAAAATCCAAGGACCGCAATGTGCGTTCGAAGTGTCGATGTTCATGTGTCCTGCAGTTCACATGTCGACGCGCAATTTGCTGCGTTCTTCATCGACCCACGAGCCGAGTGATCCACCGCTCAGGGTTGTATCGATATTTGCGCGCCTCGGCCCTCCCAGAAGGAGAGCGCCATGGGCTGCGTTAAGATCGGGCCAAATAGTAGCAAGGAAATCCTCGCAAGCGTTTCGTGCAACCGTTCCCACCCACCTCGGGAGAGGGAGGGGAAACGTACACTGGCAGAACTCTGGCGCAGAAGAGCTTTAAACCCTCCCAGACCCCTGGTCGTCTCGCCTTGCGGCAAACGGCCGGAATCCCCAGGCTGCGACGCTCGCATCCGCCGCTAGGCGGAGGCTTCGTCGACATCCGTGGTGCGGGTACCGAGAACTGCGTTGTGAAACATCCGGCGGCGTAAGGCTCGGAACTGACAACGTCTTGGCGGGCCCGGGATGGCCTGACCGGCGACCAGCCGGTCGTCTCACAGGCCATCCCTCCTCCGTGCCCGACCCCGACGCACCGGGAAGCACCGCTCCGCGGGTTCGTTCCATTTGTGGCAAGGTTCTCCGGTGGGAGATACCGCTAATGATCCTTCCGCAGGTTCACCTACGGAAACCTTGTTACGACTTTTACTTCCTCTAAATGATCAAGTTTGGGCATCTTCCCGGTGGAATCGAGGAGGAGAACCCCCACGCCCACCGGTCCGAAGACCTCACTAAATCATTCAATCGGTAGTAGCGACGGGCGGTGTGTACAAAGGGCAGGGACGTAATC
>JAUKNL010000330.1:100000-105000 GCA_030765065.1 Deroplatys truncata
GGGCTAACATGCCGGCGCGTAGGCACGCGACTAAGGCCTGACGTTGCCCAGCACGATCATCATTCCTTCAGTCGAAGGGACTACGTGCTCGCGTTTCGCCGTTTCTCACGTCTACTCACCCAACCATCACTCAATGCGCGCACAGAGCGCGAACCAGAGCATGTCGTGAAATATAACGTCACTCGGAATCTGGCAAGTTCAGCGCCGAATAACAACTATGTGTCGCATAAGGACCGTATCGTGAGACAGAGGGCCGCGACAATGCTGTACATATCTCGCTAGTAAGAGGGCGCCTAGCATTTGTGCGTCAATTCCTGACCCTCTACATCGGGGATATAATGCAATCCAGGCTCGGAAGACATTATCACTAGGGAAGGACAACCTAGAATTCACCGTCACAGATATCATGTCCTTCTGCATAGGGTCACACTAGGAGAGGGCCGCCTAGCTTTGTTCCTTCAACTCCTACCCTCACTTTGACAGCTCCGACCCCTCCAACCACGATGCCGCTCCTCTGCGAGTCGCAGGGGCCGGCGGGCAAACGGCTGGCCGGCAGCGCACAGCCACTAGCCGGGCTCCGACACGCAGCCTCACGCGGCACCCGCCTGACAGATGAGAACGTTGTGAACATGCCTCGGATGGAGAAACAATGTGTGCCTGTACCGCTACCATGACCATCTGAATGACATACAGCAAACGTACGGGTTAGTGTGGCGCAACTACGACGCCCACCAGACGACAATGGTATTGAGATACGCAGACGTCTGTACTCCAACGCGCCCCAAAGCGCTAAACCCCCCCCCCGTCCTTCCAGGGGCGTAGCAGCCGAGAATCTGCTACGCGCCTGCACAGTGGAGCTCAGGGATGTGAGGAAACGTGGAAGGAGGTGATCAACGACTACTACGAGCGATGCCAATACCGGTGATCATGGGTAGAACAGCACGGGAGGGTGCAATGTCGGTGGTGTGTAACGCATAAATGGGGGAACAGAATAAACGAGGCGTTGTGGAAAGTGCAACGCGCTATGCAGTGCCGTTTGGAGATGAAGCAATGGCACTGTGGCAAGCTGCCACCACGCGTCTACACGGATGCACCATAAAGAGTGTGAGGGCGTTGCAGCAGCCAAGGCCAGGAACTGCAACGCGTCGAAAGAGTTTGTGCCAGGTCCAGGGTGTGTTGCTACGCTCTAGCGTCCCCAGAGGGGCCCCCCGCTCCCCCCATGGGGGTAGGGCGAAATGCACAGAGGAGGAAATGTGTACCTGGTTGGACGGTGGCGAGGTAAGACGAAAGGAGGGGCCGATGTTTGGAGGTGGAATACAAAACATGAGAGCAATACGCCTCCGGATAGTAGTAGTAGTAGTAGTAGTAGTAGTAGTAGTAGTAGTAGTAGTAGTAGTAGTAGTAGTAGCAGCATGATGATTCGTATGCGTAATATTCATTAGTATGATTATTCGTACCATTACGGTTAGCCTGCGTATGATTAGTATTAGTATTAGTAGTGTCATTGACGGTATCCGGAGTAGTAGTAGTAGTAGTAGTAGTAGTAGTAGTAGTAGTAGTAGTAGTAGTAGTAGTAGTAGTAGTAGTAGTGGTGGTAGTGGTAGTAGTAGTAGTAGTAGTAGTAGTAGTAGTAGTAGTAGTAGTAGTAGTAGTAGTAGTAGTAGTGGTGGTAGTGGTAGTAGTAGTAGTAGTAGTAGTAGTAGTAGTAGTAGTAGTAGTAGTAGTAGTAGCATTAGAATGATCATAATCATTATTATGGGTCTTATCATCATGATTATCATTATTAGTATGAGTATCATCATTAGTATTGGTAATCATTATTATTATTATTATTTGTATTATTATTATTATTATTATTATTATTATTATTATTATTATTATTATTATTATTATCATTATTAATATTACTATTATTATTATTATTAGTATTATTATCATTATGAGTATGGGTATGAGTATGAGTAGGATTAGTATTAGTATTAGTATTAGTATTATTATTATTAGTATTATTATTAGTATTATTATTATTATTATTATTATTATTATTATTATTATTATTATTATTATTATTATTATTATTATTAATAGTATTAATAGTATTAATAGTATTATTATTATTATGATTATTATGATTATTATTATTATTATTATTATTATTATTATTATTATTATTATTATTATTATTATTAGTATTATTAGTAGTAGTAGTAGTAGTAGTAGTAGTAGTAGTAGTGTTAGTTAGTATTCGAATATAATTATGAGTAGTAGTAGTATTATTCTTATCCTTAGTGTTAGTATTCGTATCACTATTATCATTATTATTATCATTAGTAGTAGTAGTATTAGTATGAGTATTAGTAGTGGTATTAGGATCATTAATCATTAGTATCATTAGTATTGGTATTGGTATTGGTATTATTGTTATTAGTACTATTAATGGTATTAGTATTCGTAGTAGTAATAATGTTAGTATTGTTGGTATTGTTAGTAATATTACTATTATGAGTAGTAGTAGTAGTAGTAGTAGTAGTAGTAGTAGTAGTAGTATTGTTAGTATTGTTAGTATTAGTATGATTATTATTAGTATGAGTAGGAGTAGGAGTAGGGGTAGGGGTATGATCATCGGTAGGGGTAGGGGTAGGGGTGTGATTATGAGTAGGAGTAGGGGCAGGGGTATGATTTTTGAGTAGTAGTAGTGGTAGTGGTAGTATGATGATGATGATGATGATGATGATGATGATATTACTATTATTTGTAGTAGTATTATTGCTATTAGTAATACTATTATGATGTGTAATACGTCTATGTGTATTAGTAGGAGTAGTACGAGTAGTGTGACTATTATTCGTCACATTAGTAATAGTAGTATTGGTACTAGTATCATTATGAGTGGTATGAATATGAGTATTAGCATTATTCGAATTAGTAGCATTAGTAGTATTAGTATGCGTGTTAGGAGTCGTATGCGTAGTATTAGTAGCATTAATAGTAGTATTAGTATGATTGCTGTGCATATCATTATTCGTAGTATGAATATCAGTATGCGTAGTAGTATTGTGAGTATTATTGGTATCAGTAGTGTTAGTAGCACGGCTATGATTAGTCGTAGTAGTAATCATCCTCATTGTCATGAGAATGATATTGCCAATAAAGCGGATAATAATAAGGGTACGAATACTACCATGACGAGTACGAATGATGATGCGCAGAAGAGGAAGAGGAAGAGGAAGAGGAAGACGAAGACGGAGACGAAGAAGAAGAAGAAGAAGAAGAGGTGGAGGAGGAGGAGGAGGAGGAGGAGGAGGAGGAGGAGGAGGGGGAGGAGGAGGAGGAGGAGGAGGAGGAGGAACTACGGAGAATAATCATACAAATCGGAATAATGATGATACCACTAATACGAAGAATAAGTAATACCGGTCGTAGTAGTAGTAGTAGTATTAGTAGTAGTAGTAGTAGTAGTAGTAGTGCTAGTCGTAGTGGTGGGCGTAGTATGAATAGGCGTATGCTACGTATCATCATTAGCGGTAGTAGGTATTAGTATCAGTAGGTTCATTGATATGACTATGAGGGGTATGAGTATGAGTGTTAGTATGACTGCTATAATGAATATCATGCTGATGATTATCATTATGAATAGTAGTAGTAGTAGTGGTAGTAGTAGTAGTAGTAGTAGTAGTAGTAGTAGTAGTAGTGGTGGTGGTGCTCCGACTAAGGAATGCCAATCAGCAAAATGATGATGGAGAAGGAAGAGATGGACACGAATGGATGATCAGCATACTGTAAACAGTGTAGATATACTGCGAAGGCATGACCTCTGTCTCCCGGGGAAAGTGCAACGCGCCTGGAAGAGGATATGTCCGTGTTTCGTCCGTTGAAACAACACGTTCCAGCAACTGCCACAACGCTCCTCACGGAGGTGTTGCACAATCTTCAGGCGCGTTGCGTATACTCCGTTACACAACTGTTACGCGTGTGCCACGTGTTGCACAGTCGCAACTGCGGCGGATCGAAGTGAAACCTTTGAGACAGTCACCCCTCATGGGAGGCATCCTGAGGTAGTGTGTCAAGACCTACCTAATGTCAATTGCATTTGTAGAATAGGTACATTCAGGATCGGCCCGCGGTGAAACCATGTGTATGTAATGGGTATTGAACGTGTATGAAACTTGAAATGTTTGCTGTCTGTAGTAGGTGATGTGACTATGCAGTAATGGCAACGTCTGCAGGTAAGTTATGTAGTGTACTGTGCTTTAAAGCATTAAATGGTATGCTTATTGCATGATGTTTCATTTTGTGGTTGTTTAGGGTTTTGAAAGATGTTCCTGAAGATACATTGTTGATTATTTGGGCAGGTATGAAGAGGTATATTGAATAATACGGTGACAAAGAAATAGTGGATAGCTGGTAGGTTTGCATTGCTATGACTGCCATATGTGGAGGTTGGGGAATTGATATATTAGGTGTGTTAAGACGTTCCGGTTCTGGCAATGGACATGTAAGTGATTGTTGCTGGGTGGAAGCTTTGGTACAATTGTTGACATCATGTCTGGAAATGCTTGGTGGTTCTGTGTTTATTAGTGAAGTGTTCGGTTTGCCAATATTGAGTATGTGAAGTCACCGAGTGTGTTATTGAAGATGATGGTTGGCATTCTAGGTTATTTTGTTTACTTGAGGTAGAGTTATTAGGATACAAGTGTGCTATGTTTATTGTTGAGAGCCTATATTATCTCATCAGGTGCAACTTCAGTCATGGTAGAATAAGTTGTTTGTTTGTTTGTTTGTAAATAGTCTTTGGGATATCATCTGTTATTATGGTTGTGTAGGAGTGTATAATATTAATTGCTGTGTTTTTGTTGTAGTACTGCAATTTGGTTTGATTGATCAATTAACATGTATTTAATATTATTCTTTTCAGTTGTTTGTTTGAGTGTTATTATTGTAATGTTGTGTGGTGTTTACTTTGGAGGGGTTGTGTGCTTTCGTAGGATGTGTTTCTATTT
>JAUKNL010000330.1:110000-113880 GCA_030765065.1 Deroplatys truncata
AACGGCCCGCTTTGCTCTTCCTCTCCACAACTCACTCATCATCATCACCTCTTAGCAAAGCCGCCCCGGCCTGGTCCAGTGAGACCTCCCGACCCTCAGTCGGGCGTGGTCCGGGATTGAAAATCCAAGGACCGCAATGTGCGTTCGAAGTGTCGATGTTCATGTGTCCTGCAGTTCACATGTCGACGCGCAATTTGCTGCGTTCTTCATCGACCCACGAGCCGAGTGATCCACCGCTCAGGGTTGTATCGATATTTGCGCGCCTCGGCCCTCCCAGAAGGAGAGCGCCATGGGCTGCGTTAAGATCGGGCCAAATAGTAGCAAGGAAATCCTCGCAAGCGTTTCGTGCAACCGTTCCCACCCACCTCGGGAGAGGGAGGGGAAACGTACACTGGCAGAACTCTGGCGCAGAAGAGCTTTAAACCCTCCCAGACCCCTGGTCGTCTCGCCTTGCGGCAAACGGCCGGAATCCCCAGGCTGCGACGCTCGCATCCGCCGCTAGGCGGAGGCTTCGTCGACATCCGTGGTGCGGGTACCGAGAACTGCGTTGTGAAACATCCGGCGGCGTAAGGCTCGGAACTGACAACGTCTTGGCGGGCCCGGGATGGCCTGACCGGCGACCAGCCGGTCGTCTCACAGGCCATCCCTCCTCCGTGCCCGACCCCGACGCACCGGGAAGCACCGCTCCGCGGGTTCGTTCCATTTGTGGCAAGGTTCTCCGGTGGGAGATACCGCTAATGATCCTTCCGCAGGTTCACCTACGGAAACCTTGTTACGACTTTTACTTCCTCTAAATGATCAAGTTTGGGCATCTTCCCGGTGGAATCGAGGAGGAGAACCCCCACGCCCACCGGTCCGAAGACCTCACTAAATCATTCAATCGGTAGTAGCGACGGGCGGTGTGTACAAAGGGCAGGGACGTAATCAACGCGAGCTTATGACTCGCGCTTACTGGGAATTCCTCGTTCATGGGGAACAATTGCAAGCCCCAATCCCTAGCACGAAGGAGGTTCAGCGGGTTACCCGGACCTTTCGGCCAGGGAGGACACGCTGATTCCTTCAGTGTAGCGCGCGTGCGGCCCAGAACATCTAAGGGCATCACAGACCTGTTATTGCTCAATCTCGTGCGGCTAGAAGCCGCCTGTCCCTCTAAGAAGATCAGGAGTCGCCGGTAGCACAGGGGATACCGGAAGCGACTAGTTAGCAGGCTAGAGTCTCGTTCGTTATCGGAATTAACCAGACAAATCGCTCCACCAACTAAGAACGGCCATGCACCACCACCCACCGAATCAAGAAAGAGCTCTCAATCTGTCAATCCTCCCGGTGTCCGGGCCTGGTGAGGTTTCCCGTGTTGAGTCAAATTAAGCCGCAGGCTCCACTCCTGGTGGTGCCCTTCCGTCAATTCCTTTAAGTTTCAGCTTTGCAACCATACTTCCCCCGGAACCCAAAAGCTTTGGTTTCCCGGAAGCCGCCCGCCGAGTCATCGGAGGAACTTCGGCGGATTGCTGGCTGGCATCGTTTATGGTTAGAACTAGGGCGGTATCTGATCGCCTTCGAACCTCTAACTTTCGTTCTTGATCAGAGAAAACATTCTTGGCAAATGCTTTCGCTTCGGTCCGTCTTGCGACGATCCAAGAATTTCACCTCTAACGTCGCAATACGAATGCCCCCGTCTGTCCCTATTGATCATTACCTCGGGGATTCCGAAAACCAACAAAATAGAACCGAGGTCCTATTCCATTATTCCATGCACTCGGTATTCAGGCGGATGCTGCCTGCTTTAAGCACTCTAATTTGTTCAAAGTAAACGTGCCGGCCCATCGAGACACTCGGTTAAGAGCACCGCGACGGGTATGATAGGCCTTCCCCGGACGACGGGTGCGAGACCCGCGCCGGCTCGGGCCACCGGCAGGACGTCCGCACGTGCATGCCAGTTAAACACCGACGGGCGGTGAACCGGCAGCGTGGGACACAAGTCCGACTACGAGCTTTTTAACCGCAACAACTTTAATATACGCTATTGGAGCTGGAATTACCGCGGCTGCTGGCACCAGACTTGCCCTCCAATGGATACTCGTTAAAGGATTTAAAGTGTACTCATTCCGATTACGGGGCCTCGGATGAGTCCCGTATCGTTATTTTTCGTCACTACCTCCCCGTGCCGGGAGTGGGTAATTTGCGCGCCTGCTGCCTTCCTTGGATGTGGTAGCCGTTTCTCAGGCTCCCTCTCCGGAATCGAACCCTGATTCCCCGTTACCCGTTACAACCATGGTAGGCGCAGAACCTACCATCGACAGTTGATAAGGCAGACATTTGAAAGATGCGTCGCCGGCTCGGAGGCCGTGCGATCTGCCATAATTTATTCAGAGTCACCAAGGCAAACGGCCCGAAGACCGATTGGTTTTGATCTAATAAAAGCGTCCCTTCCGTCGCCGGTCGGGACCGAGTTGCATGTATTAGCTCTAGAATTACCACAGTTATCCAAGTAACTGTGCATCATCTAAGGAACCATAACTGATTTAATGAGCCATTCGCGGTTTCACCTTAATTCGGCTTGCACTGAGACATGCATGGCTTAATCTTTGAGACAAGCATATGACTACTGGCAGGATCAACCAGGGAGCTGGATTGCTCCGAAACCGGGACGAATCGTCCCGGAACGTTCAATGCATAGGAGACCGCCCCTGAAACGGACAGAGAGGCAGAGTAAACAGCATCTCGGCCCGAGGTATGCGGGAAAAACAGAGACGGAAATCAGAGGTCGGTACGGCAATTGCCGTCAGCTCAGACCAGCTCCGCAACCATCGCTCCTTTTACCGCCCTAAAAGCCGAGAGGCAACCAGTGGAATGGATTAGCCTTGTTACGGGAAAAGACCAGGAGGCAGGTGCTGTCTCTGAACGAGCCGGCGCCGTAGGCGTCTAAGACCATCACGAGACGGCATCGGCACGTTCCTCCCGGTATCCGATACCACCACAACCGGAGCGCAACGAGGCGCTACTACGGTTCCCATTCCACCTAGACTGGCCAACGGAAATCCCGGCAAGACGACCACTAGGGGGCCACGATATCGCTCGCTTCCCCGATCATCTCGCCAGCTTCCGTCTACGCAGGGCTAGAGCCGGAGCGAAAGCAACCGCTACTGAGGCCTTTTTGTTTATTTTGTTTTTTGTTTTTTTCTTTATTTGTTTTAACGACAGTCTAAATGTTGCCACCTGATCACTGTACCTTTCTAATGGACTCTCGAGGTCGAGAGGACCAAGCAATAGAGCTGACAGATGCAAAGTCGGCGCAGAAAGTATGCGTCTAAGACCACTGCACAGTCAGTCACCTTCCTTGGAGCCGCTTCATCCTTTGAAGCGTCCAAATGCGCGCAGCCGGAGCGAATACGTATACGCTACTAAGGCCACAAGCGCTTCCGTGTTTAGGGGCTAACATGCCGGCGCGTAGGCACGCGACTAAGGCCTGACGTTGCCCAGCACGATCATCATTCCTTCAGTCGAAGGGACTACGTGCTCGCGTTTCGCCGTTTCTCACGTCTACTCACCCAACCATCACTCAATGCGCGCACAGAGCGCGAACCAGAGCATGTCGTGAAATATAACGTCACTCGGAATCTGGCAAGTTCAGCGCCGAATAACAACTATGTGTCGCATAAGGACCGTATCGTGAGACAGAGGGCCGCGACAATGCTGTACATATCTCGCTAGTAAGAGGGCGCCTAGCATTTGTGCGTCAATTCCTGACCCTCTACATCGGGGATATAATGCAATCCAGGCTCGGAAGACATTATCACTAGGGAAGGACAACCTAGAATTCACCGTCACAGATATCATGTCCTTCTGCATAGGGTCACACTAGGAGAGGGCCGCCTAGCTTTGT
>JAUKNL010000331.1:0-23167 GCA_030765065.1 Deroplatys truncata
AATTTTTACTCACTAGTGAGCGTAAAATCGTGTTCTCTCGATTTTGTTCAAAGTGCGGAAAAGGCATATAAAATGGACGTATCAGACCTTAATACACCTATAAATATCAATAAAAGTGAGTTTACGTTTAGTCGTGAAATAAGAATTTTTACTCACTAGTGAGCGTAAAATTGTGTTTTCTCGAATTTGTTCAAAGTGCGGAAAAGGCATATAAATGGACGTATAACATCTTAATACAGCTTTAAATATCAATAAAAGTGAGTTTACGTTAAGTCATGAAATAAGAATTTTTACTCACTAGTGAGCGTAAAATCGTGTTTTCTCGACTTTGTTGAAAGTGCGGAAAAGGCATATAAATGGACATATCACACCTTAATACACCTTTAAATTTCCATAAAAGTGAGTTTACGTTAAGTCATGAAATAAGAATTTTTACTCACTAGTGAGCGTAAAATCGTGTTTTCTCGACTTTGTTTAAAAGTGCGGAAAATGTATATAAATGGACATCTCACACCTTAATGCACCTTTAAATATCAATAAAAGTGAATTTACGTTAAGTCATGAAATAAGAATTTTTCCTTACTAGTGAGCGTAAAATCGTGGTTTCTCGACTTTGTTGAAAGTGCGAAAAGGCAATATAAATGGACATATCACACCTTAATACACCTTTAAATATCAATAAAAGTGAGTTTTGGTTAAGTCATGAAATAAGAATTTTTACTCACTAGTGAGCGTAAAATTGTGTTTTCTCGATTTTGTTCAAAGTGTGGAAAAGGCATATAAATGGACGTATGTTACCTTAATACACCTTTAAATATCAATAAAAGTGAGTTTACGTTAAGTCGTGAAATAAGAATTTTTACTCACTAGTGAGCGTAAAATTGTGTTTTCTCGATTTTGTTAAAGTGCGGAAAAGGCATATAATTGGACGTATCAGACCTTAATACACCTTTAAATATCAATAAAAGTGAGTTTACGTTAAGTCATAAATTAAGAATTTTTACTCACTAGTGAGCGTAAAATCGTGTTTTCTCGACTTTGTTGAAAGTGCGGAAAAGGCATATAAATGGACATATCACACCTAAATACACCTTTAAATATCGATAAAAGTGAGTTTACGTTAGTCATGAAATAAGAATTTTTACTCACTAGTGAGCGTAAAATTGTGTTCTCTCGACATTGTTGAAAGTGCGGAAAATGTATATAAATGGACATAACACACCTTAATACACCTTTAAATATCAATAAAAGTGCGTTTACGTTAAGTCATGAAATAAGAATTTTTACTCACTAGTGAGCGTAAGATCGTGTTTTCTCGACATTGTTGAAAGTGCGGAAAATGCATATAAATGGACATAACACACCTTAATGCACCTTTAAATATCAATTAAAGTGAGTTTACGTTAAGTCGTGAAATAAGAATTTTTACTCACTAGTGAGCGTAAAATTGTGTTTTCTCGATTTTGTTCAAAGTGCGGAAAAGGCATATAAATGGACGAATCAGACCTTAAAAACACCTTTAAATATCAATAAAAGTGAGTTTACGTTAAGTCGTGAAATAAGAATTTTTACTCACTAGTGAGCGTAAAATTGTGTTTTCTCGATTTTGTTCAAAGTGCGGAAAAGGCATATAAATGGACGTATCAGACCTTAATACACCTTTAAATATCAATAAAAGTGAGGTTTACGTTAAGTCATAAATTAAGAATTTTTACTCACTAGTGAGCGTAAAATCGTGTTTTCTCGACTTTGTTGAAAGTGCGGAAAAGGCATATAAATGGACATATCACACCTAAATACACCTTTAAATATCGATAAAAGTGAGTTTACGTTAAGTCATGAAATAAGAATTTTTACTCACTAGTGAGCGTAAAATTGTGATTTCTCGAATTTGTTCAAAGTGCGGAAAAGGCATATAAATGGACGTATAACATCTTAATACAGCTTTAAATATCAATAAAAGTGAGTTTACGTTAAGTCATGAAATAAGAATTTTTACTCACTAGTGAGCGTAAAATTGTGTTTTCTCGAATTTGTTCAAAGTGCGGAAAAGGCATATAAATGGACGTATAACATCTTAATCCAGCTTTAATATCAATAAAACTGAGTTTACGTTAAGTCATGAAATAAGAATTTTTACTCACTAGTGAGCGTAAATCGTGTTTTCTCGACTTTGTTGAAAGTGCGGAAAATGCATATAAATGGACATAACACACCTTAATACACCTTTAAATATCAATAAAAGTGCGTTTACGTTAAGTCATGAAATAAGAATTTTTACTCACTAGTGAGCGTAAAATCGTGTTTTCCGACATTGTTGAAAGTGCGGAAAATGCATATAAATGGACATAACACACTTTAATGCACCTTTAAATATCAATTAAAGTGAGTTTACGTTAAGTCGTGAAATAAGAATTTTTACTCACTAGTGAGCGTAAAATTGTGTTTTCTCGATTTTGTTCAAAGTGCGGAAAAGGCATATAAATGGACGTATCAGACCTTTAAAACACCTTTAAATATCAATAAAAGTGAGTTTACGTTAAGTCGTGAAATAAGAATTTTTACTCACTAGTGAGCGTAAAATCGTGTTTTCTCGATTTTGTTCAAAGTGCGGAAAAGGCATATAAATGGACGTATCAGACCTTAATACACCTTTAAATATCAATAAAAGTGAGTTTACGTTAAGTCGTGAAATAAGAATTTTTACTCACTAGTGAGCGTAAAATTGTGTTTTCTCGATTTTGTTCAAAGTGCGGAAAAGGCATATAAATTGGACGTATCAGACCTTAATACACCTTTAAATATCAATAAAAGTGAGTTTACGTTAATTCATAAATTAAGAATTTTTACTCACTAGTGAGCGTAAAATCGTGTTTTCTCGACTTTGTTGAAAGTGCGGAAAAGGCATATAAATGGACATATCACACCTAAATACACCTTTAAATATCGATAAAAGTGAGTTTACGTTAAGTCATGAAATAAGAATTTTTACTCACTAGTGAGCGTAAAATCGTGTTTTCTCGATTTTGTTCAAAGTGCGGAAAAAGGCATATAAAGGGACGTATCAGACCTTAATACACCTTTAAATATCAATAAAAGTGAGTTTACGTTAAGTCGTGAAATAAGAATTTTTACTCACTACTCACTAGTGAGCGTAAAATCGTTGTTTTCTCGACTTTGTTGAAAGTGCGGAAAAGGCATATAAATGGACATATCACACCTTAATACACCTTTAAGTATCAATAAAAGTGAGTTTTGGTTAAGTCATGAAATAAGAATTTTTACTCACTAGTGAGCGTAAAATTGTGTTTTCTCGATTTTGTTCAAAGTGCGGAAAAGGCATATAAATGGACATAACACACCTTAATACACCTTTAAATATCAATAAAAGGGAATTTACGTTAAGTCATGAAATAAGAATTTTTACTCACTAGTGAGCGTAAAATCGTATTTTCTCGACTTTGTTGAAAGTGCGGAAAAGGCATATAAATGGACATATCACACCTAAATACACCTTTAAATATCGATAAAAGTGAGTTTACGTTAAGTCATGAAATAAGAATTTTTACTCACTAGTGAGCGTAAAATCGTGTTTTCTCGACATTGTTGAAAGTGCGGAAAATGCATATAAATGACATAACACACCTTTAAATATCAGTAAAATTGAGTTTACGTTAAGTCATGAAATAAGGATTTTTACTCACTAGTGAGCGTAAAATCGTGTTTTCTCGACTTTGTTGAAAGTGCGGAAAATGTATATAAATGGACATCTCACACCTTAATGCACCTTTAAATATCAATAAAAGTGAATTTACGTTAAGTCATGAAATAAGAATTTTTACTCACTAGTGAGCGTAAAATCGTGTTTTCTCGACTTTGTTGAAAGTGCGGAAAAAGCATATAAATGGACATATCACACCTAAATACACCTTTAAATATCGATAAAAGTGAGTTTACGTTAAGTCATGGAATAAGAATTTTATTAACTAGTGAGCGTAAAATTGTGTTCTCTCGACTTTGTTGAAAGTGCGGAAAATGCATATAAATGGACATAACACACCTTAAAACACCTTTAAATATCAATAAAAGTGAGTTTACGTTAAGTCGTGAAATAAGAATTTTTACTCACTAGTGAGCGTAAAATTGTGTTTTCTCGATTTTGTTCAAAGTGCGGAAAAGGCATATAAATGGACGTATCAGACCTTAATACACCTTTAAATATCAATAAAAGTGAGTTTACGTTAAGTCATAAATTAAGAATTTTTACTCACTAGTGAGCGTAAAATCGTGTTTTCTCGACTTTGTTGAAAGTGCGGAAAAGGCATATAAATGGACATATCACACCTAAATACACCTTTAAATATCGATAAAAGTGAGTTTACGTTAAGTCATGAAATAAGAATTTTTACTCACTAGTGAGCGTAAAATTGTGTTCTCTCGACTTTGTTGAAAGTGCGGAAAATGTATATAAATGGACATCTCACACCTTAATGCACCTTTAAATATCAATAAAAGTGAGTTTACGTTAAGTCATGAAATAAGAATTTTTACTCACTAGTGAGCGTAAAATCGTGTTTTCTCGACTTTGTTGAAAGTGCGGAAAATGCATATAAATGGACATAACACACCTTAATACACCTTTAAATATCAATAAAAGTGCGTTTACGTTAAGTCATGAAATAAGAATTTTTACTCACTAGTGAGCGTAAAATCGTGTTTTCTCGACATTGTTGAAAGTGCGGAAAATGCATATAAATGGACATAACACACCTTAATGCACCTTTAAATATCAATTAAAGTGAGTTTACGTTAAGTCGTGAAATAAGAATTTTTACTCACTAGTGAGCGTAAAATTGTGTTTTCTCGATTTTGTTCAAAGTGCGGAAAAGGCATATAAATGGACGTATCAGACCTTAAAACACCTTTAAATATCAATAAAAGTGAGTTTACGTTAAGTCGTGAAATAAGAATTTTTACTCACTAGTGAGCGTAAAATTGTGTTTTCTCGATTTTGTTCAAAGTGCGGAAAAGGCATATAAATGGACGTATCAGACCTTAATACACCTTTAAATATCAATAAAAGTGAGTTTACGTTAAGTCATAAATTAAGAATTTTTACTCACTAGTGAGCGTAAAATCGTGTTTTCTCGACTTTGTTGAAAGTGCGGAAAAGGCATATAAATGGACATATCACACCTAAATACACCTTTAAATATCGATAAAAGTGAGTTTACGTTAAGTCATGAAATAAGAATTTTTACTCACTAGTGAGCGTAAAATCGTGTTTTCTCGATTTTGTTCAAAGTACGGAAAAGGCATATAAATGGACGTATAACATCTTAATACACCTTTAAATATCAATAAAAGTGAGTTTACGTTAAGTCATGAAATAAGAATTTTTACTCACTAGTGAGCGTAAAATTGTGTTTTCTCGAATTTGTTCAAAGTGCGGAAAAGGCATATAAATGGACGTATAACATCTTAATACAGCTTTAAATATCAATAAAAGTGAGTTTACGTTAAGTCATGAAATAAGAATTTTTACTCACTAGTGAGCGTAAAATCGTGTTTTCTCGACTTTGTTGAAAGTGCGGAAAATGCATATAAATGGACATAACACACCTTAATACACCTTTAAATATCAATTAAAGTGAGTTTACGTTAAGTCGTGAAATAAGAATTTTTACTCACTAGTGAGCGTAAAATTGTGTTTTCTCGATTTTGTTCAAAGTGCGGAAAAGGCATATAAATGGACGTATCAGACCTTAAAACACCTTTAAATATCAATAAAAGTGAGCTTACGTTAAGTCGTGAAATAAGAATTTTTACTCACTAGTGAGCGTAAAATCGTGTTTTCTCGATTTTGTTCAAAGTGCGGAAAAGGCATATAACTGGACGTATCAGACCTTAATACACCTTTAAATATCAATAAAAGTGAGTTTACGTTAAGTCGTGAAATAAGAATTTTTACTCACTAGTGAGCGTAAAATTGTGTTTTCTCGATTTTGTTCAAAGTGCGGAAAAGGCATATAAATGGACGTATCAGACCTTAATACACCTTTAAATATCAATAAAAGTGAGTTTACGTTAATTCATAAATTAAGAATTTTTACTCACTAGTGAGCGTAAAATCGTGTTTTCTCGACTTTGTTGAAAGTGCGGAAAAGGCATATAAATGGACATATCACACCTAAATACACCTTTAAATATCGATAAAAGTGAGTTTACGTTAAGTCATGAAATAAGAATTTTTACTCACTAGTGAGCGTAAAATCGTGTTTTCTCGATTTTGTTCAAAGTACGGAAAAGGCATATAAATGGACGTATAACATCTTAATACACCTTTAAATATCAATAAAAGTGAGTTTACGTTAAGTCATGAAATAAGAATTTTTACTCACTAGTGAGCGTAAAATCGTGTTTTCTCGATTTTGTTCAAAGTGCGGAAAAGGCATATAAAGGGACGTATCAGACCTTAATACACCTTTAAATATCAATAAAAGTGAGTTTACGTTAAGTCGTGAAATAAGAATTTTTACTCACTAGTGAGCGTAAAATCGTGTTTTCTCGACTTTGTTGAAAGTGCGGAAAAGGCATATAAATGGACATATCACACCTTAATACACCTTTAAGTATCAATAAAAGTGAGTTTTGGTTAAGTCATGAAATAAGAATTTTTACTCACTAGTGAGCGTAAAATTGTGTTTTCTCGATTTTGTTCAAAGTGCGGAAAAGGCATATAAATGGACGTATCACACCTTAATACACCTTTAAATATTAATAAAAGTGAGTTTACGTTAAGTCATGAAATAAGAATTTTTACTCACTAGTGAGCGTAAAATCGTGTTTTCTCGACTTGTTGAAAGTGCGGAAAAGGCATATAAATGGACATATCACACCTTAATACACCTTTAAATATCAATAAAAGTGAGTTTACGTTAAGTCATGAAATAAGAATTTTTACTCACTAGTGAGCGTAGAATCGTGTTTTCTCGATTTTGTTCAAAGTGTGGAAAAGGCATATAAATGGACGTATCAGACCTTAATACACCTTTAAATATCAATAAAAGTGAGTTTACGTTAAGTCGCTAAATAAGAATTTTTACTCACTAGTGAGCGTAAAATTGTGTTTTCTCGATTTTATTCAAAGTGCGGAAAAGGCATATAAATGGACGTATAACATCTTAATACACCTTTAAATATCAATAAAAGTGAGTTTATGTTAAGTCATAAAATAAGAATTTTTACTCACTAGTGAGCGTAAAATCGTGTTTTCTCGATTTTGTTCAAAGTGCGGAAAAGGCATATAAATGGACGTATAACATCTTAATACACCTTTAAATATCAATAAAAGTGAGTTTACGTTAAGTCATGAAATAAGAATTTTTACTCACTAGTGAGCGTAAAATCGTGTTTTCTCGATTTTGTTCAAAGTGCGGAAAAGGCATATAAATGGACGTATCAGACCTTAATACACCTATAAATATCAATAAAAGTGAGTTTACGTTAAGTCGTGAAATAAGAATTTTTACTCACTAGTGAGCGTAAAATTGTGTTTTCTCGAATTTGTTCAAAGTGCGGAAAAGGCATATAAATGGACGTATAACATCTTAATACAGCTTTAAATATCAATAAAAGTGAGTTTACGTTAAGTCATGAAATAAGAATTTTTACTCACTAGTGAGCGTAAAATCGTGTTTTCTCGACTTTGTTGAAAGTGCGGAAAAGGCATATAAATGGACATATCACACCTTAATACACCTTTAAATTTCAATAAAAGTGAGTTTACGTTAAGTCATGAAATAAGAATTTTTACTCACTAGTGAGCGTAAAATCGTGTTTTCTCGACTTTGTTAAAAGTGCGGAAAATGTATATAAATGGACATCTCACACCTTAATGCACCTTTAAATATCAATAAAAGTGAATTTACGTTAAGTCATGAAATAAGAATTTTTACTCACTAGTGAGCGTAAAATCGTGTTTTCTCGACTTTGTTGAAAGTGCGGAAAAGGCATATAAATGGACATATCACACCTTAATACACCTTTAAATATCAATAAAAGTGAGTTTTGGTTAAGTCATGAAATAGGAATTTTTACTCACTAGTGAGCGTAAAATTGTGTTTTCTCGATTTTGTTCAAAGTGTGGAAAAGGCATATAAATGGACGTATGTTACCTTAATACACCTTTAAATATCAATAAAAGTGAGTTTACGTTAAGTCGTGAAATAAGAATTTTTACTCACTAGTGAGCGTAAAATTGTGTTTTCTCGATTTTCTTCAAAGTGCGGAAAAGGCATATAATTGGACGTATCAGACCTTAATACACCTTTAAATATAAATAAAAGTGAGTTTACGTTAAGTCATAAATTAAGAATTTTTACTCACTAGTGAGCGTAAAATCGTGTTTTCTCGACTTTGTTGAAAGTGCGGAAAAGGCATATAAATGGACATATCACACCTAAATACACCTTTAAATATCGATAAAAGTGAGTTTACGTTAAGTCATGAAATAAGAATTTTTACTCACTAGTGAGCGTAAAATTGTGTTCTCTCGACATTGTTGAAAGTGCGGAAAATGTATATAAATGGACATCTCACACCTTAATGCACCTTTAAATATCAATAAAAATGAGTTTACGTTAAGTCATGAAATAAGAATTTTTACTCACTAGTGAGCGTAAAATCGTGTTTTCTCGACTTTGTTGAAAGTGCGGAAAATGCATATAAATGGACATAACACACCTTAATACACCTTTAAAGATCAATAAAAGTGCGTTTACGTTAAGTCATGAAATAAGAATTTTTACTCACTAGTGAGCGTAAGATCGTGTTTTCTCGACATTGTTGAAAGTGCGGAAAATGCATATAAATGGACATAACACACCTTAATGCACCTTTAAATATCAATTAAAGTGAGTTTACGTTAAGTCGTGAAATAAGAATTTTTACTCACTAGTGAGCGTAATATTGTGTTTTCTCGATTTTGTTCAAAGTGCGGAAAAGGCATATAAATGGACGTATCAGACCTTAAAACACCTTTAAATATCAATAAAAGTGAGTTTACGTTAAGTCGTGAAATAAGAATTTTTACTCACTAGTGAGCGTAAAATTGTGTTTTCTCGATTTTGCTCAAAGTGCGGAAAAGGCATATAAATGGACGTATCAGACCTTAATACACCTTTAAATATCAATAAAAGTGAGTTTACGTTAAGTCATATATTAAGAATTTTTACTCACTAGCGAGCGTAAAATCGTGTTTTCTCGACTTTGTTGAAAGTGCGGAAAAGGCATATAAATGGACATATCACACCTAAATACACCTTTAAATATCGATAAAAGTGAGTTTACGTTAAGTCATGAAATAAGAATTTTTACTCACTAGTGAGCGTAAAATCGTGTTTTCTCGATTTTGTTCAAAGTACGGAAAAGGCATATAAATGGACGTATAACATCTTAATACACCTTTAAATATCAATAAAAGTGAGTTTACGTTAAGTCATGAAATAAGAATTTTTACTCACTAGTGAGCGTAAAATTGTGTTTTCTCGAATTTGTTCAAAGTGCGGAAAAGGCATATAAATGGACGTATAACATCTAAATACAGCTTTAAATATCAATAAAAGTGAGTTTACGTTAAGTCATGAAATAAGAATTTTTACTCACTAGTGAGCGTAAAATCGTGTTTTCTCGACTTTGTTGAAAGTGCGGAAAATGCATATAAATGGACATAACACACCTTAATGCACCTTTAAATATCAAATAAAGTGAGTTTACGTTAAGTCGTGAAATAAGAATTTTTACTCACTAGTGAGCGTAAAATTGTGTTTTCTCGATTTTGTTCAAAGTGCGGAAAAGGCATATAAATGGACGTATCAGACCTTAAAACACCTTTAAATATCAATAAAAGTGAGTTTACGTTAAGTCGTGAAATAAGAATTTTTACTCACTAGTGAGCGTAAAATCGTGTTTTCTCGATTTTGTTCAAAGTGTGGAAAAGGCATATAAATGGACGTATCAGACCTTAATACACCTTTAAATATCAATAAAAGTGAGTTTACGTTAAGTCGTGAAATAAGAATTTTTACTCACTAGTGAGCGTAAAATTGTGTTTTCTCGATTTTGTTCAAAGTGCGGAAAAGGCATATAAATGGACGTATCAGACCTTAATACACCTTTAAATATCAATAAAAGTGAGTTTACGTTAATTCATAAATTAAGAATTTTTACTCACTAGTGAGCGTAAAATCGTGTTTTCTCGACTTTGTTGAAAGTGCGGAAAAGGCATATAAATGGACATATCACACCTAAATACACCTTTAAATATCGATAAAAGTGAGTTTACGTTAAGTCATGAAATAAGAATTTTTACTCACTAGTGAGCGTAAAATCGTGTTTTCTCGATTTTGTTCAAAGTACGGAAAAGGCATATAAATGGACGTATAACATCTTAATACACCTTTAAATATCAATAAAAGTGAGTTTACGTTATGTCATGAAATAAGAATTTTTACTCACTAGTGAGCGTAAAATCGTGTTTTCTCGATTTTGTTCAAAGTGCGGAAAAGGCATATAAAGGGACGTATCAGACCTTAATACACCTTAAAATATCAATAAAAGTGAGTTTACGTTAAGTCGTGAAATAAGAATTTTTACTCACTAGTGAGCGTAAAATCGTGTTTTCTCGACTTTGTTGAAAGTGCGGAAAAGGCATATAAATGGACATATCACACCTTAATACACCTTTAAGTATCAATAAAAGTGAGTTTTGGTTAAGTCATGAAATAAGAATTTTTACTCACTAGTGAGCGTAAAATTGTGTTTTCTCGATTTTGTTCAAAGTGCGGAAAAGGCATATAAATGGACATAACACACCTTAATACACCTTTAAATATCAATAAAAGGGAATTTACGTTAAGTCATGAAATAAGAATTTTTACTCACTAGTGAGCGTAAAATCGTATTTTCTCGACTTTGTTGAAAGTGCGGAAAAGGCATATAAATGGACATATCACACCTAAATACACCTTTAAATATCGATAAAAGTGAGTTTACGTTAAGTCATGAAATAAGAATTTTTACTCACTAGTGAGCGTAAAATCGTGTTTTCTCGACATTGTTGAAAGTGCGGAAAATGCATATAAATGGACATAACACACCTTTAAATATCAGTAAAATTGAGTTTACGTTAAGTCATGAAATAAGGATTTTTACTCACTAGTGAGCGTAAAATCGTGTTTTCTCGACTTTGTTGAAAGTGCGGAAAATGTATATAAATGGACATCTCACACCTTAATGCACCTTTAAATATCAATAAAAGTGAATTTACGTTAAGTCATGAAATAAGAATTTTTACTCACTAGTGAGCGTAAAATCGTGTTTTCTCGACTTTGTTGGAAGTGCGGAAAAGGCATATAAATGGACATATCACACCTAAATACACCTTTAAATATCGATAAAAGTGAGTTTACGTTAAGTCATGAAATAAGAATTTTTACTCACTAGTGAGCGTAAAATCGTGTTTTCTCGACATTGTTGAAAGTGCGGAAAATGCATATAAATGGACATAACACACCTTTAAATATCAGTAAAATTGAGTTTACGTTAAGTCATGAAATAAGGATTTTTACTCACTAGTGAGCGTAAAATCGTGTTTTCTCGATTTTGTTCAAAGTGCGGAAAAGGCATATAAATGGACGTATCAGACCTTAATACACCTTTAAATATCAATAAAAGTGAGTTTACGTTAAGTCATAAATTAAGAATTTTTACTCACTAGTGAGCGTAAAATCGTGTTTTCTCGACTTTGTTGAAAGTGCGGAAAAGGCATATAAATGGACATATCACACCTAAATACACCTTTAAATATCGATAAAAGTGAGTTTACGTTAAGTCATGAAATAAGAATTTTTACTCACTAGTGAGCGTAAAATCGTGTTTTCTCGATTTTGTTCAAAGTACGGAAAAGGCATATAAATGGACGTATAACATCTTAATACACCTTTAAATATCAATAAAAGTGAGTTTACGTTAAGTCATGAAATAAGAATTTTTACTCACTAGTGAGCGTAAAATTGTGTTTTCTCGAATTTGTTCAAAGTGCGGAAAAGGCATATAAATGGACGTATAACATCTTAATACAGTTTTAAATATCAATAAAAGTGAGTTTACGTTAAGTCATGAAATAAGAATTTTTACTCACTAGTGAGCGTAAAATCGTGTTTTCTCGACTTTGTTGAAAGTGCGGAAAATGCATATAAATGGACATAACACACCTTAATACACCTTTAAATATCAATAAAAGTGAGTTTACGTTAATTCATAAATTAAGAATTTTTACTCACTAGTGAGCGTAAAATCGTGTTTTCTCGACTTTGTTGAAAGTGCGGAAAAGGCATATAAATGGACATATCACACCTAAATACACCTTTAAATATCGATAAAAGTGAGTTTACGTTAAGTCATGAAATAAGAATTTTTACTCACTAGTGAGCGTAAAATCGTGTTTTCTCGATTTTGTTCAAAGTACGGAAAAGGCATATAAATGGACGTATAACATCTTAATACACCTTTAAATATCAATAAAAGTGAGTTTACGTTAAGTCATGAAATAAGAATTTTTACTCACTAGTGAGCGTAAAATCGTGTTTTCTCGATTTTGTTCAAAGTGCGGAAAAGGCATATAAAGGGACGTATCAGACCTTAATACACCTTTAAATATCAATAAAAGTGAGTTTACGTTAAGTCGTGAAATAAGAATTTTTACTCACTAGTGAGCGTAAAATCGTGTTTTCTCGACTTTGTTGAAAGTGCGGAAAAGGCATATAAATGGACATATCACACCTTAATACACCTTTAAGTATCAATAAAAGTGAGTTTTGGTTAAGTCATGAAATAAGAATTTTTACTCACTAGTGAGCGTAAAATTGTGTTTTCTCGATTTTGTTCAAAGTGCGGAAAAGGCATATAAATGGACGTATCACACCTTAATACACCTTTAAATATTAATAAAAGTGAGTTTACGTTAAGTCATGAAATAAGAATTTTTACTCACTAGTGAGCGTAAAATCGTGTTTTCTCGACTTGTTGAAAGTGCGGAAAAGGCATATAAATGGACATATCACACCTTAATACACCTTTAAATATCAATAAAAGTGAGTTTACGTTAAGTCATGAAATAAGAATTTTTACTCACTAGTGAGCGTAGAATCGTGTTTTCTCGATTTTGTTCAAAGTGTGGAAAAGGCATATAAATGGACGTATCAGACCTTAATACACCTTTAAATATCAATAAAAGTGAGTTTACGTTAAGTCGCTAAATAAGAATTTTTACTCACTAGTGAGCGTAAAATTGTGTTTTCTCGATTTTGTTCAAAGTGCGGAAAAGGCATATAAATGGACGTATAACATCTTAATACACCTTTAAATATCAACAAAAGTGAGTTTATGTTAAGTCATAAAATAAGAATTTTTACTCACTAGTGAGCGTAAAATTGTGTTTTCTCGAATTTGTTCAAAGTGCGGAAAAGGCATATAAATGGACGTATAACATCTTAATACAGCTTTAAATATCAATAAAAGTGAGTTTACGTTAAGTCATGAAATAAGAATTTTTACTCACTAGTGAGCGTAAAATCGTGTTTTCTCGACTTTGTTGAAAGTGCGGAAAAGGCATATAAATGGACATATCACACCTTAATACACCTTTAAATTTCAATAAAAGTGAGTTTACGTTAAGTCATGAAATAAGAATTTTTACTCACTAGTGAGCGTAAAATCGTGTTTTCTCGACTTTGTTAAAAGTGCGGAAAATGTATATAAATGGACATCTCACACCTTAATGCACCTTTAAATATCAATAAAAGTGAATTTACGTTAAGTCATGAAATAAAAATTTTTACTCACTAGTGAGCGTAAAATCGTGTTTTCTCGACTTTGTTGAAAGTGCGGAAAAGGCATATAAATGGACATAACACACCTTAATGCACCTTTAAATATCAATTAAAGTGAGTTTACGTTAAGTCGTGAAATAAGAATTTTTACTCACTAGTGAGCGTAATATTGTGTTTTCGCGATTTTGTTCAAAGTGCGGAAAAGGCATATAAATGGACGTATCAGACCTTAAAACACCTTTAAATATCAATAAAAGTGAGTTTACGTTAAGTCGTGAAATAAGAATTTTTACTCACTAGTGAGCGTAAAATTGTGTTTTCTCGATTTTGCTCAAAGTGCGGAAAAGGCATATAAATGGACGTATCAGACCTTAATACACCTTTAAATATCAATAAAAGTGAGTTTACGTTAAGTCATATATTAAGAATTTTTACTCACTAGTGAGCGTAAAATCGTGTTTTCTCGACTTTGTTGAAAGTGCGGAAAAGGCATATAAATGGACATATCACACCTAAATACACCTTTAAATATCGATAAAAGTGAGTTTACGTTAAGTCATGAAATAAGAATTTTTACTCACTAGTGAGCGTAAAATCGTGTTTTCTCGATTTTGTTCAAAGTACGGAAAAGGCATATAAATGGACGTATAACATCTTAATACACCTTTAAATATCAATAAAAGTGAGTTTACGTTAAGTCATGAAATAAGAATTTTTACTCACTAGTGAGCGTAAAATTGTGTTTTCTCGAATTTGTTCAAAGTGCGGAAAAGGCATATAAATGGACGTATAACATCTTAATACAGCTTTAAATATCAATAAAAGTGAGTTTACGTTAAGTCATGAAATAAGAATTTTTACTCACTAGTGAGCGTAAAATCGTGTTTTCTCGACTTTGTTGAAAGTGCGGAAAATGCATATAAATGGACATAACACACCTTAATGCACCTTTAAATATCAAATAAAGTGAGTTTACGTTAAGTCGTGAAATAAGAATTTTTACTCACTAGTGAGCGTAAAATTGTGTTTTCTCGATTTTGTTCAAAGTGCGGAAAAGGCATATAAATGGACGTATCAGACCTTAAAACACCTTTAAATATCAATAAAAGTGAGTTTACGTTAAGTCGTGAAATAAGAATTTTTACTCACTAGTGAGCGTAAAATCGTGTTTTCTCGATTTTGTTCAAAGTGCGGAAAAGGCATATAAATGGACGTATCAGACCTTAATACACCTTTAAATATCAATAAAAGTGAGTTTACGTTAAGTCGTGAAATAAGAATTTTTACTCACTAGTGAGCGTAAAATTGTGTTTTCTCGATTTTGTTCAAAGTGCGGAAAAGGCATATAAATGGACGTATCAGACCTTAATACACCTTTAAATATCAATAAAAGTGAGTTTACGTTAATTCATAAATTAAGAATTTTTACTCACTAGTGAGCGTAAAATCGTGTTTTCTCGACTTTGTTGAAAGTGCGGAAAAGGCATATAAATGGACATATCACACCTAAATACACCTTTAAATATCGATAAAAGTGAGTTTACGTTAAGTCATGAAATAAGAATTTTTACTCACTAGTGAGCGTAAAATCGTGTTTTCTCGATTTTGTTCAAAGTACGGAAAAGGCATATAAATGGACGTATAACATCTTAATACACCTTTTAATATCAATAAAAGTGAGTTTACGTTATGTCATGAAATAAGAATTTTTACTCACTAGTGAGCGTAAAATTGTGTTTTCTCGATTTTGTTCAAAGTGCGGAAAAGGCATATAAATGGACATAACACACCTTAATACACCTTTAAATATCAATAAAAGGGAATTTACGTTAAGTCATGAAATAAGAATTTTTACTCACTAGTGAGCGTAAAATCGTATTTTCTCGACTTTGTTGAAAGTGCGAAAAGGCATATAAATGGACATATCACACCTAAATACACCTTTAAATATCGATAAAAGTGAGTTTACGTTAAGTCATGAAATAAGAATTTTTACTCACTAGTGAGCGTAAAATCGTGTTTTCTCGACATTGTTGAAAGTGCGGAAAATGCATATAAATGGACATAACACACCTTTAAATATCAGTAAAATTGAGTTTACGTTAAGTCATGAAATAAGGATTTTTACTCACTAGTGAGCGTAAAATCGTGTTTTCTCGACTTTGTTGAAAGTGCGGAAAATGTATATAAATGGACATCTCACACCTTAATGCACCTTTAAATATCAATAAAAGTGAATTTACGTTAAGTCATGAAATAAGAATTTTTACTCACTAGTGAGCGTAAAATCGTGTTTTCTCGACTTTGTTGAAAGTGCGGAAAATGTATATAAATGGACATCTCACACCTTAATGCACCTTTAAATATCAATAAAAGTTAGTTTACGTTAAGTCATGAAATAAGAATTTTTACTCACTAGTGAGCGTAAAATCGTGTTTTCTCGACTTTGTTGAAAGTGCGGAAAATGCATATAAATGGACATAACACACCTTAATACACCTTTAAATATCAATAAAAGTGCGTTTACGTTAAATCATGAAATAAGAATTTTTACTCACTAGTGAGCGTAAAATCGTGTTTTCTCGACATTGTTGAAAGTGCGGAAAATGCATATAAATGGACATAACACACCTTAATGCACCTTTAAATATCAATTAAAGTGAGTTTACGTTAAGTCGTGAAATAAGAATTTTTACTCACTAGTGAGCGTAAAATTGTGTTTTCTCGATTTTGTTCAAAGTGCGGAAAAGGCATATAAATGAACGTATCAGACCTTAAAACACCTTTAAATATCAATAAAAGTGAGTTTACGTTAAGTCGTGAAATAAGAATTTTTACTCACTAGTGAGCGTAAAATTGTGTTTTCTCGATTTTGTTCAAAGTGCGGAAAAGGCATATAAATGGACGTATCAGACCTTAATACACCTTTAAATATCAATAAAAGTGAGTTTTGGTTAAGTCATGAAATAGGAATTTTTACTCACTAGTGAGCGTAAAATTGTGTTTTCTCGATTTTGTTCAAAGTGTGGAAAAGGCATATAAATGGACGTATGTTACCTTAATACACCTTTAAATATCAATAAAAGTGAGTTTACGTTAAGTCGTGAAATAAGAATTTTTACTCACTAGTGAGCGTAAAATTGTGTTTTCTCGATTTTGTTCAAAGTGCGGAAAAGGCATATAATTGGACGTATCAGACCTTAATACACCTTTAAATATCAATAAAAGTGAGTTTACGTTAAGTCATAAATTAAGAATTTTTACTCACTAGTGAGCGTAAAATCGTGTTTTCTCGACTTTGTTGAAAGTGCGGAAAAGGCATATAAATGGACATATCACACCTAAATACACCTTTAAATATCGATAAAAGTGAGTTTACGTTAAGTCATGAAATAAGAATTTTTACTCACTAGTGAGCGTAAAATTGTGTTCTCTCGACATTGTTGAAAGTGCGGAAAATGTATATAAATGGACATCTCACACCTTAATGCACCTTTAAATATCAATAAAAGTGAGTTTACGTTAAGTCATGAAATAAGACTTTTTACTCACTAGTGAGCGTAAAATCGTGTTTTCTCGACTTTGTTGAAAGTGCGGAAAATGCATATAAATGGACATAACACACCTTAATACACCTTTAAAGATCAATAAAAGTGCGTTTACGTTAAGTCATGAAATAAGAATTTTTACTCACTAGTGAGCGTAAGATCGTGTTTTCTCGACATTGTTGAAAGTGCGGAAAATGCATATAAATGGACATAACACACCTTAATGCACCTTTAAATATCAATTAAAGTGAGTTTACGTTAAGTCGTGAAATAAGAATTTTTACTCACTAGTGAGCGTAATATTGTGTTTTCGCGATTTTGTTCAAAGTGCGGAAAAGGCATATAAATGGACGTATCAGACCTTAAAACACCTTTAAATATCAATAAAAGTGAGTTTACGTTAAGTCGTGAAATAAGAATTTTTACTCACTAGTGAGCGTAAAATTGTGTTTTCTCGATTTTGCTCAAAGTGCGGAAAAGGCATATAAATGGACGTATCAGACCTTAATACACCTTTAAATATCAATAAAAGTGAGTTTACGTTAAGTCATATATTAAGAATTTTTACTCACTAGTGAGCGTAAAATCGTGTTTTCTCGACTTTGTTGAAAGTGCGGAAAAGGCATATAAATGGACATATCACACCTAAATACACCTTTAAATATCGATAAAAGTGAGTTTACGTTAAGTCATGAAATAAGAATTTTTACTCACTAGTGAGCGTAAAATCGTGTTTTCTCGATTTTGTTCAAAGTACGGAAAAGGCATATAAATGGACGTATAACATCTTAATACACCTTTAAATATCAATAAAAGTGAGTTTACGTTAAGTCATGAAATAAGAATTTTTACTCACTAGTGAGCGTAAAATCGTGTTTTCTCGAATTTGTTCAAAGTGCGGAAAAGGCATATAAATGGACGTATAACATCTTAATACAGCTTTAAATATCAATAAAAGTGAGTTTACGTTAAGTCATGAAATAAGAATTTTTACTCACTAGTGAGCGTAAAATCGTGTTTTCTCGACTTTGTTGAAAGTGCGGAAAATGCATATAAATGGACATAACACACCTTAATGCACCTTTAAATATCAAATAAAGTGAGTTTACGTTAAGTCGTGAAATAAGAATTTTTACTCACTAGTGAGCGTAAAATTGTGTTTTCTCGATTTTGTTCAAAGTGCGGAAAAGGCATATAAATGGACGTATCAGACCTTAAAACACCTTTAAATATCAATAAAAGTGAGTTTACGTTAAGTCGTGAAATAAGAATTTTTACTCACTAGTGAGCGTAAAATCGTGTTTTCTCGATTTTGTTCAAAGTGCGGAAAAGGCATATAAATGGACGTATCAGACCTTAATACACCTTTAAATATCAATAAAAGTGAGTTTACGTTAAGTCGTGAAATAAGAATTTTTACTCACTAGTGAGCGTAAAATTGTGTTTTCTCGATTTTGTTCAAAGTGCGGAAAAGGCATATAAATGGACGTATCAGACCTTAATACACCTTTAAATATCAATAAAAGTGAGTTTACGTTAATTCATAAATTAAGAATTTTTACTCACTAGTGAGCGTAAAATCGTGTTTTCTCGACTTTGTTGAAAGTGCGGAAAAGGCATATAAATGGACATATCACACCTAAATACACCTTTAAATATCGATAAAAGTGAGTTTACGTTAAGTCATGAAATAAGAATTTTTACTCACTAGTGAGCGTAAAATCGTGTTTTCTCGATTTTGTTCAAAGTACGGAAAAGGCATATAAATGGACGTATAACATCTTAATACACCTTTTAATATCAATAAAAGTGAGTTTACGTTATGTCATGAAATAAGAATTTTTACTCACTAGTGAGCGTAAAATTGTGTTTTCTCGATTTTGTTCAAAGTGCGGAAAAGGCATATAAATGGACATAACACACCTTAATACACCTTTAAATATCAATAAAAGGGAATTTACGTTAAGTCATGAAATAAGAATTTTTACTCACTAGTGAGCGTAAAATCGTATTTTCTCGACTTTGTTGAAAGTGCGGAAAAGGCATATAAATGGACATATCACACCTAAATACACCTTTAAATATCGATAAAAGTGAGTTTACGTTAAGTCATGAAATAAGAATTTTTACTCACTAGTGAGCGTAAAATCGTGTTTTCTCGACATTGTTGAAAGTGCGGAAAATGCATATAAATGGACATAACACACCTTTAAATATCAGTAAAATTGAGTTTACGTTAAGTCATGAAATAAGGAATTTTACTCACTAGTGAGCGTAAAATCGTGTTTTCTCGACTTTGTTGAAAGTGCGGAAAATGTATATAAATGGACATCTCACACCTTAATGCACCTTTAAATATCAATAAAAGTGAATTTACGTTAAGTCATGAAATAAGAATTTTTACTCACTAGTGAGCGTAAAATCGTGTTTTCTCGACTTTGTTGAAAGTGCGGAAAATGTATATAAATGGACATCTCACACCTTAATGCACCTTTAAATATCAATAAAAGTTAGTTTACGTTAAGTCATGAAATAAGAATTTTTACTCACTAGTGAGCGTAAAATCGTGTTTTCTCGACTTTGTTGAAAGTGCGGAAAATGCATATAAATGGACATAACACACCTTAATACACCTTTAAATATCAATAAAAGTGCGTTTACGTTAAATCATGAAATAAGAATTTTTACTCACTAGTGAGCGTAAAATCGTGTTTTCTCGACATTGTTGAAAGTGCGGAAAATGCATATAAATGGACATAACACACCTTAATGCACCTTTAAATATCAATTAAAGTGAGTTTACGTTAAGTCGTGAAATAAGAATTTTTACTCACTAGTGAGCGTAAAATTGTGTTTTCTCGATTTTGTTCAAAGTGCGGAAAAGGCATATAAATGAACGTATCAGACCTTAAAACACCTTTAAATATCAATAAAAGTGAGTTTACGTTAAGTCGTGAAATAAGAATTTTTACTCACTAGTGAGCGTAAAATTGTGTTTTCTCGATTTTGTTCAAAGTGCGGAAAAGGCATATAAATGGACGTATCAGACCTTAATACACCTTTAAATATCAATAAAAGTGAGTTTACGTTAAGTCATAAATTAAGAATTTTTACTCACTAGTGAGCGTAAAATCGTGTTTTCTCGACTTTGTTGAAAGTGCGGAAAAGGCATATAAATGGACATATCACACCTAAATACACCTTTAAATATCGATAAAAGTGAGTTTACGTTAAGTCATGAAATAAGAATTTTTACTCACTAGTGAGCGTAAAATTGTGTTCTCTCGACTTTGTTGAAAGTGCGGAAAATGTATATAAATGGACATCTCACACCTTAATGCACCTTTAAATATCAATAAAAGTGAGTTTACGTTAAGTCATGAAATAAGAATTTTTACTCACTAGTGAGCGTAAAATCGTGTTTTCTCGACTTTGTTGAAAGTGCGGAAAATGCATATAAATGGACATAACACACCTTAATACACCTTTAAATATCAATAAAAGTGCGTTTACGTTAAGTCATGAAATAAGAATTTTTACTCACTAGTGAGCGTAAAATCGTGTTTTCTCGACATTGTTGAAAGTGCGGAAAATGCATATAAATGGACATAACACACCTTAATGCACCTTTAAATATCAATTAAAGTGAGTTTACGTTAAGTCGTGAAATAAGAATTTTTACTCACTAGTGAGCGTAAAATTGTGTTTTCTCGATTTTGTTCAAAGTGCGGAAAAGGCATATAAATGGACATATCAGACCTTAAAACACCTTTAAATATCAATAAAAGTGAGTTTACGTTAAGTCGTGAAATAAGAATTTTTACTCACTAGTGAGCGTAAAATTGTGTTTTCTCGATTTTGTTCAAAGTGCGGAAAAGGCATATAAATGGACGTATCAGACCTTAATACACCTTTAAATATCAATAAAAGTGAGTTTACGTTAAGTCATAAATTAAGAATTTTTACTCACTAGTGAGCGTAAAATCGTGTTTTCTCGACTTTGTTGAAAGTGCGGAAAAGGCATATAAATGGACATATCACACCTAAATACACCTTTAAATATCGATAAAAGTGAGTTTACGTTAAATCATGAAATAAGAATTTTTACTCACTAGTGAGCGTAAAATCGTGTTTTCTCGATTTTGTTCAAAGTACGGAAAAGGCATATAAATGGACGTATAACATCTTAATACACCTTTAAATATCAATAAAAGTGAGTTTACGTTAAGTCATGAAATAAGAATTTTTACTCACTAGTGAGCGTAAAATTGTGTTTTCTCGAATTTGTTCAAAGTGCGGAAAAGGCATATAAATGGACGTATAACATCTTAATACAGCTTTAAATATCAATAAAAGTGAGTTTACGTTAAGTCATGAAATAAGAATTTTTACTCACTAGTGAGCGTAAAATCGTGTTTTCTCGACTTTGTTGAAAGTGCGGAAAATGCATATAAATGGACATAAGACACCTTAATACACCTTTAAATATCAATTAAAGTGAGTTTACGTTAAGTCGTGAAATAAGAATTTTTACTCACTAGTGAGCGTAAAATTGTGTTTTCTCGATTTTGTTCAAAGTGCGGAAAACCCATATAAATGGACGTATCAGACCTTAAAACACCTTTAAATATCAATAAAAGTGAGTTTACGTTAAGTCGTGAAATAAGAATTTTTACTCACTAGTGAGCGTCAAATCGTGTTTTCTCGATTTTGTTCAAAGTGCGGAAAAGGCATATAAATGGACGTATCAGACCTTAATACACCTTTAAATATCAATAAAAGTGAGTTTACGTTAAGTCGTGAAATAAGAATTTTTACTCACTAGTGAGCGTAAAATTGTGTTTTCTCGATTTTGTTCAAAGTGCGGAAAAGGCATATAAATGGACGTATCAGACCTTAATACACCTTTAAATATCAATAAAAGTGAGTTTACGTTAATTCATAAATTAAGAATTTTTACTTACTAGTGAGCGTAAAATCGTGTTTTCTAGACTTTGTTGAAAGTGCGGAAAAGGCATATAAATGGACATATCACACCTAAATACACCTTTAAATATCGATAAAAGTGAGTTTACGTTAAGTCATGAAAAAGGAATTTTTACTCACTAGTGAGCGTAAAATCGTGTTTTCTCGATTTTGTTCAAAGTACGGAAAAGGCATATAAATGGACGTATAACATCTTAATACACCTTTAAATATCAATAAAAGTGAGTTTACGTTAAGTCATGAAATAAGAATTTTTACTCACTAGTGAGCGTAAAATCGTGTTTTCTCGATTTTGTTCAAAGTGCGGAAAAGGCATATAAAGGGACGTATCAGACCTTAATACACCTTTAAATATCAATAAAAGTGAGTTTACGTTAAGTAGTGAAATAAGAATTTTTACTCACTAGTGAGCGTAAAATCGTGTTTTCTCGACTTTGTTGAAAGTGCGGAAAAGGCATATAAATGGACATATCACACCTTAATACACCTTTAAGTATCAATAAAAGTGAGTTTTGGTTAAGTCATGAAATAAGAATTTTTACTCACTAGTGAGCGTAAAATTGTGTTTTCTCGATTTTGTTCAAAGTGCGGAAAAGGCATATAAATGGACGTATCACACCTTAATACACCTTTAAATATTAATAAAAGTGAGTTTACGTTAAGTCATGAAATAAGAATTTTTACTCACTAGTGAGCGTAAAATCGTGTTTTCTCGACTTTGTTGAAAGTGCGGAAAAGGCA
>JAUKNL010000332.1:5000-7500 GCA_030765065.1 Deroplatys truncata
CTACTATTAATGCTACTAATACTACGCATACGACTCCTAACACGCATACTAATACTACTAATGCTACTAATTCGAATAATGCTAATACTCATATTCATACCACTCATAATGATACTAGTACCAATACTACTATTACTAATGTGACGAATAATAGTCACACTACTCGTACTACTCCTACTAATACACATAGACGTATTACACATCATAATAGTATTACTAATAGCAATAATACTACTACAAATAATAGTAATATCATCATCATCATCATCATCATCATCATCATCATCATCATACTACCACTACCACTACTACTACTCAAAAATCATACCCCTGCCCCTACTCCTACTCATAATCACACCCCTACCCCTACCCCTACCGATGATCATACCCCTACCCCTACTCCTACTCCTACTCATACTAATAATAATCATACTAATACTAACAATACTAACAATACTACTACTACTACTACTACTACTACTACTACTACTACTACTACTACTACTCATAATAGTAATATTACTAACAATACCAACAATACTAACATTATTACTACTACGAATACTAATACCATTAATAGTACTAATAACAATAATACCAATACCAATACCAATACTAATGATACTAATGATTAATGATCCTAATACCACTACTAATACTCATACTAATACTACTACTACTAATGATAATAATAATGATAATAGTGATACGAATACTAACACTAAGGATAAGAATAATACTACTACTACTCATAATTATATTCGAATACTAACTAACACTACTACTACTACTACTACTACTACTACTACTAATAATACTAATAATAATAATAATAATAATAATAATAATAATAATAATAATAATAATCATAATAATCATAATAATAATACTATTAATACTATTAATACTATTAATAATAATAATAATAATAATAATAATAATAATAATAATAATAATAATAATAATAATAATAATAATAATAATACTAATAATAATACTAATAATAATAATACTAATACTAATACTAATACTAATCCTACTCATACTCATACCCATACTCATAATGATAATAATACTAATAATAATAATAATAGTAATATTAATAATGATAATAATAATAATAATAATAATAATAATAATAATAATAATAATACAAATAATAATAATAATAATGATTACCAATACTAATGATGATACTCATACTAATAATGATAATCATGATGATAAGACCCATAATAATGATTATGATCATTCTAATGCTACTACTACTACTACTACTACTACTACTACTACTACTACTACTACTACTACTACTACCACTACCACCACTACTACTACTACTACTACTACTACTACTACTACTACTACTACTACTACTACTACTACTACTACCACTACCACCACTACTACTACTACTACTACTACTACTACTACTACTACTACTACTACTACTACTACTACTACTACTACTCCGGATACCGTCAATGACACTACTAATACTAATACTAATCATACGCAGGCTAACCGTAATGGTACGAATAATCATACTAATGAATATTACGCATACGAATCATCATGCTGCTACTACTACTACTACTACTACTACTACTACTACTACTACTACTACTACTACTACTATCCGGAGGCGTATTGCTCTCATGTTTTGTATTCCACCTCCAAACATCGGCCCCTCCTTTCGTCTTACCTCGCCACCGTCCAACCAGGTACACATTTCCTCCTCTGTGCATTTCGCCCTACCCCCATGGGGGGAGCGGGGGGCCCCTCTGGGGACGCTAGAGCGTAGCAACACACCCTGGACCTGGCACAAACTCTTTCGACGCGTTGCAGTTCCTGGCCTTGGCTGCTGCAACGCCCTCACACTCTTTATGGTGCATCCGTGTAGACGCGTGGTGGCAGCTTGCCACAGTGCCATTGCTTCATCTCCAAACGGCACTGCATAGCGCGTTGCACTTTCCACAACGCCTCGTTTATTCTGTTCCCCCATTTATGCGTTACACACCACCGACATTGCACCCTCCCGTGCTGTTCTACCCATGATCACCGGTATTGGCATCGCTCGTAGTAGTCGTTGATCACCTCCTTCCACGTTTCCTCACATCCCTGAGCTCCACTGTGCAGGCGCGTAGCAGATTCTCGGCTGCTACGCCCCTGGAAGGACGGGGGGGGGGGGTTTAGCGCTTTGGGGCGCGTTGGAGTACAGACGTCTGCGTATCTCAATACCATTGTCGTCTGGTGGGCGTCGTAGTTGCGCCACACTAACCCGTACGTTTGCTGTATGTCATTCAGATGGTCATGGTAGCGGTACAGGCACACATTGTTTCTCCATCCGAGGCATGTTCACAACGTTCTCATCTGTCAGGCGGGTGCCGCGTGAGGCTGCGTGTCGGAGCCCGGCTAGTGGCTGTGCGCTGCCGGCCAGCCGTTTGCCCGCCGGCCCCTGCGACTCGCAGAGGAGCGGCATCGTGGTTGGAGGGGTCGG
>JAUKNL010000332.1:17500-22500 GCA_030765065.1 Deroplatys truncata
ACTTCACATACTCAATATTGGCAAACCGAACACTTCACTAATAAACACAGAACCACCAAGCATTTCCAGACATGATGTCAACAATTGTACCAAAGCTTCCACCCAGCAACAATCACTTACATGTCCATTGCCAGAACCGGAACGTCTTAACACACCTAATATATCAATTCCCCAACCTCCACATATGGCAGTCATAGCAATGCAAACCTACCAGCTATCCACTATTTCTTTGTCACCGTATTATTCAATATACCTCTTCATACCTGCCCAAATAATCAACAATGTATCTTCAGGAACATCTTTCAAAACCCTAAACAACCACAAAATGAAACATCATGCAATAAGCATACCATTTAATGCTTTAAAGCACAGTACACTACATAACTTACCTGCAGACGTTGCCATTACTGCATAGTCACATCACCTACTACAGACAGCAAACATTTCAAGTTTCATACACGTTCAATACCCATTACATACACATGGTTTCACCGCGGGCCGATCCTGAATGTACCTATTCTACAAATGCAATTGACATTAGGTAGGTCTTGACACACTACCTCAGGATGCCTCCCATGAGGGGTGACTGTCTCAAAGGTTTCACTTCGATCCGCCGCAGTTGCGACTGTGCAACACGTGGCACACGCGTAACAGTTGTGTAACGGAGTATACGCAACGCGCCTGAAGATTGTGCAACACCTCCGTGAGGAGCGTTGTGGCAGTTGCTGGAACGTGTTGTTTCAACGGACGAAACACGGACATATCCTCTTCCAGGCGCGTTGCACTTTCCCCGGGAGACAGAGGTCATGCCTTCGCAGTATATCTACACTGTTTACAGTATGCTGATCATCCATTCGTGTCCATCTCTTCCTTCTCCATCATCATTTTGCTGATTGGCATTCCTTAGTCGGAGCACCACCACCACTACTACTACTACTACTACTACTACTACTACTACTACTACCACTACTACTACTACTATTCATAATGATAATCATCAGCATGATATTCATTATAGCAGTCATACTAACACTCATACTCATACCCCTCATAGTCATATCAATGAACCTACTGATACTAATACCTACTACCGCTAATGATGATACGTAGCATACGCCTATTCATACTACGCCCACCACTACGACTAGCACTACTACTACTACTACTACTACTACTAATACTACTACTACTACTACGACCGGTATTACTTATTCTTCGTATTAGTGGTATCATCATTATTCCGATTTGTATGATTATTCTCCGTAGTTCCTCCTCCTCCTCCTCCTCCTCCTCCTCCTCCTCCCCCTCCTCCTCCTCCTCCTCCTCCTCCTCCTCCTCCTCCTCCTCCACCTCTTCTTCTTCTTCTTCTTCGTCTCCGTCTTCGTCTTCCTCTTCCTCTTCCTCTTCCTCTTCTGCGCATCATCATTCGTACTCGTCATGGTAGTATTCGTACCCTTATTATTATCCGCTTTATTGGCAATATCATTCTCATGACAATGAGGATGATTACTACTACGACTAATCATAGCCGTGCTACTAACACTACTGATACCAATAATACTCACAATACTACTACGCATACTGATATTCATACTACGAATAATGATATGCACAGCAATCATACTAATACTACTATTAATGCTACTAATACTACGCATACGACTCCTAACACGCATACTAATACTACTAATGCTACTAATTCGAATAATGCTAATACTCATATTCATACCACTCATAATGATACTAGTACCAATACTACTATTACTAATGTGACGAATAATAGTCACACTACTCGTACTACTCCTACTAATACACATAGACGTATTACACATCATAATAGTATTACTAATAGCAATAATACTACTACAAATAATAGTAATATCATCATCATCATCATCATCATCATCATCATCATCATCATACTACCACTACCACTACTACTACTCAAAAATCATACCCCTGCCCCTACTCCTACTCATAATCACACCCCTACCCCTACCCCTACCGATGATCATACCCCTACCCCTACTCCTACTCCTACTCATACTAATAATAATCATACTAATACTAACAATACTAACAATACTACTACTACTACTACTACTACTACTACTACTACTACTACTACTACTACTCATAATAGTAATATTACTAACAATACCAACAATACTAACATTATTACTACTACGAATACTAATACCATTAATAGTACTAATAACAATAATACCAATACCAATACCAATACTAATGATACTAATGATTAATGATCCTAATACCACTACTAATACTCATACTAATACTACTACTACTAATGATAATAATAATGATAATAGTGATACGAATACTAACACTAAGGATAAGAATAATACTACTACTACTCATAATTATATTCGAATACTAACTAACACTACTACTACTACTACTACTACTACTACTACTACTAATAATACTAATAATAATAATAATAATAATAATAATAATAATAATAATAATAATAATAATAATAATAATAATCATAATAATCATAATAATAATAATACTATTAATACTATTAATACTATTAATAATAATAATAATAATAATAATAATAATAATAATAATAATAATAATAATAATACTAATAATAATACTAATAATAATAATACTAATACTAATACTAATACTAATCCTACTCATACTCATACCCATACTCATAATGATAATAATACTAATAATAATAATAATAGTAATATTAATAATGATAATAATAATAATAATAATAATAATAATAATAATAATAATACAAATAATAATAATAATAATGATTACCAATACTAATGATGATACTCATACTAATAATGATAATCATGATGATAAGACCCATAATAATGATTATGATCATTCTAATGCTACTACTACTACTACTACTACTACTACTACTACTACTACTACTACTACTACTACTACCACTACCACCACTACTACTACTACTACTACTACTACTACTACTACTACTACTACTACTACTACTACTACTACCACTACCACCACTACTACTACTACTACTACTACTACTACTACTACTACTACTACTACTACTACTACTACTACTACTACTCCGGATACCGTCAATGACACTACTAATACTAATACTAATCATACGCAGGCTAACCGTAATGGTACGAATAATCATACTAATGAATATTACGCATACGAATCATCATGCTGCTACTACTACTACTACTACTACTACTACTACTACTACTACTACTACTACTACTACTACTACTACTATCCGGAGGCGTATTGCTCTCATGTTTTGTATTCCACCTCCAAACATCGGCCCCTCCTTTCGTCTTACCTCGCCACCGTCCAACCAGGTACACATTTCCTCCTCTGTGCATTTCGCCCTACCCCCATGGGGGGAGCGGGGGGCCCCTCTGGGGACGCTAGAGCGTAGCAACACACCCTGGACCTGGCACAAACTCTTTCGACGCGTTGCAGTTCCTGGCCTTGGCTGCTGCAACGCCCTCACACTCTTTATGGTGCATCCGTGTAGACGCGTGGTGGCAGCTTGCCACAGTGCCATTGCTTCATCTCCAAACGGCACTGCATAGCGCGTTGCACTTTCCACAACGCCTCGTTTATTCTGTTCCCCCATTTATGCGTTACACACCACCGACATTGCACCCTCCCGTGCTGTTCTACCCATGATCACCGGTATTGGCATCGCTCGTAGTAGTCGTTGATCACCTCCTTCCACGTTTCCTCACATCCCTGAGCTCCACTGTGCAGGCGCGTAGCAGATTCTCGGCTGCTACGCCCCTGGAAGGACGGGGGGGGGGGTTTAGCGCTTTGGGGCGCGTTGGAGTACAGACGTCTGCGTATCTCAATACCATTGTCGTCTGGTGGGCGTCGTAGTTGCGCCACACTAACCCGTACGTTTGCTGTATGTCATTCAGATGGTCATGGTAGCGGTACAGGCACACATTGTTTCTCCATCCGAGGCATGTTCACAACGTTCTCATCTGTCAGGCGGGTGCCGCGTGAGGCTGCGTGTCGGAGCCCGGCTAGTGGCTGTGCGCTGCCGGCCAGCCGTTTGCCCGCCGGCCCCTGCGACTCGCAGAGGAGCGGCATCGTGGTTGGAGGGGTCGGAGCTGTCAAAGTGAGGGTAGGAGTTGAAGGAACAAAGCTAGGCGGCCCTCTCCTAGTGTGACCCTATGCAGAAGGACATGATATCTGTGACGGTGAATTCTAGGTTGTCCTTCCCTAGTGATAATGTCTTCCGAGCCTGGATTGCATTATATCCCCGATGTAGAGGGTCAGGAATTGACGCACAAATGCTAGGCGCCCTCTTACTAGCGAGATATGTACAGCATTGTCGCGGCCCTCTGTCTCACGATACGGTCCTTATGCGACACATAGTTGTTATTCGGCGCTGAACTTGCCAGATTCCGAGTGACGTTATATTTCACGACATGCTCTGGTTCGCGCTCTGTGCGCGCATTGAGTGATGGTTGGGTGAGTAGACGTGAGAAACGGCGAAACGCGAGCACGTAGTCCCTTCGACTGAAGGAATGATGATCGTGCTGGGCAACGTCAGGCCTTAGTCGCGTGCCTACGCGCCGGCATGTTAGCCCCTAAACACGGAAGCGCTTGTGGCCTTAGTAGCGTATACGTATTCGCTCCGGCTGCGCGCATTTGGACGCTTCAAAGGATGAAGCGGCTCCAAGGAAGGTGACTGACTGTGCAGTGGTCTTAGACGCATACTTTCTGCGCCGACTTTGCATCTGTCAGCTCTATTGCTTGGTCCTCTCGACCTCGAGAGTCCATTAGAAAGGTACAGTGATCAGGTGGCAACATTTAGACTGTCGTTAAAACAAATAAAGAAAAAAACAAAAAACAAAATAAACAAAAAGGCCTCAGTAGCGGTTGCTTTCGCTCCGGCTCTAGCCCTGCGTAGACGGAAGCTGGCGAGATGATCGGGGAAGCGAGCGATATCGTGGCCCCCTAGTGGTCGT
>JAUKNL010000332.1:25000-26137 GCA_030765065.1 Deroplatys truncata
CAGTTCTCGGTACCCGCACCACGGATGTCGACGAAGCCTCCGCCTAGCGGCGGATGCGAGCGTCGCAGCCTGGGGATTCCGGCCGTTTGCCGCAAGGCGAGACGACCAGGGGTCTGGGAGGGTTTAAAGCTCTTCTGCGCCAGAGTTCTGCCAGTGTACGTTTCCCCTCCCTCTCCCGAGGTGGGTGGGAACGGTTGCACGAAACGCTTGCGAGGATTTCCTTGCTACTATTTGGCCCGATCTTAACGCAGCCCATGGCGCTCTCCTTCTGGGAGGGCCGAGGCGCGCAAATATCGATACAACCCTGAGCGGTGGATCACTCGGCTCGTGGGTCGATGAAGAACGCAGCAAATTGCGCGTCGACATGTGAACTGCAGGACACATGAACATCGACACTTCGAACGCACATTGCGGTCCTTGGATTTTCAATCCCGGACCACGCCCGACTGAGGGTCGGGAGGTCTCACTGGACCAGGCCGGGGCGGCTTTGCTAAGAGGTGATGATGATGAGTGAGTTGTGGAGAGGAAGAGCAAAGCGGGCCGTTCCGATCACCTGGATCCGATTCTGGAGGCACGGTTGCGACTCGCTCGCTCCGACGCTTCCGAAACCTGTAGGGGGCCGAGGCCTCCATCTCCATCGCTTTGGAGGTGGTCTCGGAGCTAGGGTCTTGCGAGGAGCATTTTTTTCTCTCTGACTCGAGCGTAACCGAGGAAAGCCTCGGCTCCCCGCCCCCCCGCACCAGAGGGGCTTGCACATCCGACCTCAGATCGGGCGAGACTACCCGCTGAATTTAAGCATATTAATAGGCGGAGGAAAAGAAACTAACAAGGATTCCCTTAGTAGCGGCGAGCGAACAGGGAGGAGCCCAGCACGGAATCCCGCGTGTGAAACATAACGCAGGGAAATGTCGTGTGAGGGACGCTCCGCAACCCGATGTTCGGCGGCGAGTTCAAGTCTCCCTTGAACGGGGCCACAGCCCGCAGAGGGTGCCAGGCCCGTAGAGACCGCTGCCGTTCGCGGGGGGAGCCGTCCTCAGAGTCGTGTTCCTTGAGAGTGGAGCACTAAGTGGGTGGTAAACTCCATCTAAGGCTAAATATGACCACGAGACCGATAGCGAACAAGTACCGTGAGGGAAA